>CM053783.1:359020455-359290455 GCA_028749045.1 Cupressus sempervirens
AAACCTAGAAGTAAGGTTCTCTAGTTATCATTTAGAAGAAGATAGGATGTCAAGACATCACAAGAAAGCATACGTTCCTAAAGAACTTAAGGGTCTTATTTTACTAGAAGCACATAAAGCTCCATATACAACAAACCCATGAGTTAAGAAAATACACTCAGACATGCAACACCTATACTTCTAGGAGGGTCTTAAAAGAAATATAGCAGATTTTGTGGCCAAATGCTTAGAATGTCAAGGGTAAAGGAATAACATCCACACTCAATAGGACTCTTACAGCCACACTCTATTCCCAGTTGAAAATGGGATATAATTTCTATGGACTTCATATTTGGGTTTCCCTTGACACCCTAGAGACATGATACTATCATGTTGATTGTGTATAGACTCACAAAAATTTTACACTTTATCCTCATTTAGTCTTCCTATATAGATAACACAGTGGTGAGACGTTTTATGAAGGAGATTGTTTAACATCATGGAGTACATATAAAGATTATTTTAAATAGGGATCTTTTCTTCACCTCATAGTTATGAATGTCCCTCTAGAAGGCTTTGTCTATACAACTAAACTTTAGTTCATCCTATCACCCAAAAACAAATGGATAGACACAAAGGGTAAGGTATGTCTTAGAGGATATGTTGTGGATGTATGTTATGGACTAGTGGAGCCATTGGGAGGAATACTTATATCTTCTAGAATTTCTTTACAACAATGGATACCATAGTTCTATAGGTATGACACCATTCCAAGAATTGTATGATCAACTAGCCATACTCCCTTGAATTGGGATCATCTAGATGACAGAGTGATTTTTGGGCTAGACATGCTTTAGGATATGGAAATATAAGTACAGAGAATTAGGTAACATTTGGTTAAAACACATGACTAATAGAAGAAGTATGTCAATTTTGATATCATGACTTAGAACAAATTTTAATTTGGGAGAAAGGTCCTTTTGAGAGTAAGGTCATGAAAGAGTCTAATCTGATATGGAAAAGGATCTAAATTAGTACCATAGTTTGTTGGACTATTTGAGATCTTAGAGATGATTGGACATGTTTCCTATTGAATTTCATTGCCACCTATCATCACTCACATACATGATGTTTTTCATATATTTGTTCTTAGAGAGTACATTTCTGATATTTCTCATGTTTTGGATTGAAATTCTCTATAGGTCATGGACAAGTAGCTAGCTTTAGAGCCAACACACATACTTCAACAAAGAATGCTACACGTCAGGGGTCAATACCATGGAGAAGTTCAGGTTCCAATGGAACCCCAATGACGAGTCATCTACCACTTGGGAGGATGTTGATAGATATAGGACATGCTATCCATATTTATTTACTGGATTTTAGGAGAAAACCTAGTCCCAGGGGAGGAGGGTGTAGTGCCCACCTTAGTGACTTGATTTATTATCTATTGGATTCATATCTTTTACTAGATATAGCAGATGTGATGTTACCTTACATATGATACTAGAGATACATTATTTATTTTCATAGACATAAATAGATATGATTTATATTATGTGTTACTAGATTTACGGATTCTAACCCTACTAACCCATTTGATACTTATAATATTGTATGTTTTCTATCATGTGATCTTGCATATATGTTTGTACTTTTGGATTTTGATGCAAGTGTGTGTAGGTACATGTATAAAAGCCTCAATAATAATTATTTATCTAGAGATAGAACCATGATCTATGTGGGCACCCTAAGCCTAGGAATTTTCTCTTAGGAGAGTCAATTATCCTATTTTGTTAATTTGGGGAAAATTTATGTTTAAAGTATTTAATGATTTATTTTAGGTCTTTATTTGAATACCATCTTGGTTTTTAGTTATGAATTATTTATGTTTGTGTATGAGAATTATTGAATAAATAAATAGTTAAAGTATTATTAACCAAAATAAAATATGTTAAATTATTTGAACCTCAAACCTACCACTTGTTCAAACCCACCTCCAACCAACTCTCCTACTTAACTCTTCAAGAAGTTCCTTTAGCACGAGGAGATGAATCCACAATAGAATTCACAAAGGGTGAAATATGGATGGAAAAATATTTGAACTCAAGATCTTGGAGGGAGAATATCACAACTCAACCACTATATCACACAATATTCTTGAGTCTCTCTCTCTCTCACATGAGTTTGGTAACTAGGAACATGTGGGACATTAATTAATTTACAAAAACATAAACAAATAAAATAGATTTATCTACTCAAACCTTAGTCAATTTGTTTCCAATGGGCACAACCATTAATGGAAAACTTCAACCATCTATAAAATAGGTACTTTTCTAGCAACCAAAACATGGGAAAGATTGGATAAAACTATAGTGAAATTTATTGGCAAATAAACATATGTGAAAACTCAGAAGAAAACCTACATAAAGGACATGTGGGACTCAAGAAAAAGGGAGAATATAGACACTAGGATTAGAGTTAAAGGGTCAAATCTCTCATCCCCTCGTATATTCAAGGCGTCATCTTCATCTGGCATAGGAAACCAAGTAGTTCTTGCTAATTATCTCTTTTAGGAACTATATGATTCATGGAGATTAATATATTTCTCATAAAATACTATCAGGTCTATTCCTATATGTTTTGTTTATAGCCGTGTAATGATTTCCTTTTGTTTACTTTGTGGAGTGATTGTGTGGGAGTCTTGTGTAGATAAGAATGCTAGGAATTAAATTCCTTGAGTGAGGATAGTTGTGGATTTCATGACCTAGGATCTCATCCTAGATAGTATTGGAAGCCCTCCCTCATCCTTACAAGTCTCAAAATTAAATTCATAACCTTCATTATATTTTTTGAGTTTGATGGGACAAATGCATAGGTATGCTACACATATGTGTATTTATACTATGTATATATGCAACATGATAGCTTGGTACCTGAAAACTTTTTTGTCAACCTAGTTAAACAAATTGGCAATTGTACTTATTGTATTCACAATTATATTAAACCAAGGCACATATATAACTGAAGTGTAGTTAAACATCACGTGTGTAGTTTTATTGAATGGATGTGTAGGTCTAGTGAAAAAGAAACATTTACATAGATTTATGGCACCAATGCCTACTTTTTTGATTGCATACATAGCTTTAATGAAAGCATTAAATATTGTAAAAAATGCATAGATATAGATAATATATGCATATTTTTATAGTTTCTCTATCATTAATGTATGTATTGAAGTGAATCTTTCATTATTTTCTAGTTCATACTTCTTATTCTAGTATATGTTTCTTTCTATGAGGGAACTTCTTGTATGAACATGCTTTAAGAGCAAATGTTGAGTAGGGTAGAAACCCTAGGTGAGTGGCTTACCATAAGTACTAGGGTCCAGAAGTGGTGTCTAGGAAATCCTATACTAGGAGACCATAGCCCTACATAAGCTAGCTAGAATGTGAGTAAGTAAATAAGTGATAACATAATTAAAAAATTAACTATGGGATGGGCATGGGTATTAACACATAATAAGATAATTGTGGAAGTCTTGTCGGAGTACTTAGAGTAGGAACTCACTGCACATTGTATAGGTCCCTTAGCTTAGGGGATTGATCCTAACACTACTTGGTCATGCCTATCCCCATTAGAGTACTAAGGGAAAAGACATTTTTTGTGGCAAGATGGTCTTAAGCCAAGGGGGTGGATCCTAACATATGGGAAGGTATGTTGAAACTCACCTAGTGGTTGATAAAACCTTTACTCTTGTCCTTGTAATCTTGAAGTCTTTGTTCATCCTTTAAGTTTAATGCTTTATCATTACTTCATTGGGGTTAAACCTTAGGTTTTCCTTAGGCCTATCTAGGTCATGGTTTGTCTCCTAGCTGGGGGGGTGGTTCCTTAGGGTCCACATGGTTGAATGACAAAACTTGAGGCTTTCTCTTTGCTTAGGATGGGATTTTTTTGAGAGAGATGCTTGGATAATGTGAAAAAGACTAATGATGCATTTGATGCTTATGCTAGATGAATTATGGATGTAATTATATCTAATGTAAATTTGCATAAATGTATCTTGATGAAAATTTATGATGTATAACATAAAAGAGAAAAATATTTACGTATTTAAATGAAAACCCATGTGAAAGGGTCGAGTTGTTAGAAATGAGATTTTATATATACATCCTAAAGGGAAATGTTCTTATCTATATTTTGTAAGGGAAATTCTATTATATTAATTATTATGACTCTTTGTGATCATGGAGTAATGATATGTTTCTTTATAAGTTCTATTCTTTCTTATTTCAATGATCTTATTCTCTTAAGTTTATTAATTCTATGGCTAATATATATCTTTCTTAAGTTTAAGTTTGAATTAAGAATAAGATGCATTTAATAAGGGAACCTATAAAATGAAAAAATTTTACATTGAGGAAGATTTCTTTAGTTTCATTAGCCCACAGAGAGAGAGAGAGAGAGAGAGAGAGAGAGAGAGAGAGAGAGAGAGAGAGAGAGAGAGAGAGAGAGAGAGAGAGATTTAATGAAAACTTCAATTAGATTTTACTATGTCATTTTGTATTTAAAAACTTGTTAATTTCTTCTGACTATAATAATGAATTTATTTTGTGGAGTACTTTACTATCTATCAAAAGAAAAGGTAAAATAAAAGACTAGATCTTATCCTCAATAATGTATGTATTTCATAGTTTGTAATGTTGTCATTATGGGTAAGTGCTATATTTATGAAATCAATAAGAGTTATATATACCTATTGTATTGTAATGTTTATGATCACTAACATCATAATGTATGGTATATGATTTATATTTCCACATTATGAATTTAATTATGTTACAAGTGTTTCTTAGAATTTTATGTCAATATTAATAATGCAATATGATCGTACTTAAGGCAAAAATTCTACAAATTTTGATCATCATTTGTATTTTTTAAGTCCATGATGTTCTTTTTCTACCTATAAGACACTGCAATCTCTAAAAAGAAAGAAATCCTAATCATTAATTATTTCTAGGACATCATTGTTGTTTCACCTAAGTGGGTGATAATCAATGTTGAAAATGTTTGGGGATCTACCCTAGAAAGGGTTTCATAGCCTCTTATTTTGACACAAGGAGGGCAAGAAAATAACTAGGGCCAGAGGCACACCCAACAATCCAAACCAACCTCATAGAGTTAATACAATGGAAGCAAACACATAAAGAGAACAACACCATAGAGAGAGAGAGAGAGAGAGAGAGAGAGAGAGAGAGAGAGAGAGAGAGAGAGAGAGAGAGAGAGAGAGAACAATATTCTTTATTGATTCATCAAAATATCAACATACGTGCCCAACTATAAGGCCTTTTGGGTTATGACCAGATAAAAAATACATTCAAGATCTAAGATCCAACTTTGAATTCAAAACATTTAGACACATATGCAACAAAGTTTCCAAACCTCTTAGTTCTCTTCTAAACTTTCTGAAATATTCCCCAACTCTAGGCCTAAACACCTATTTATACTTTCCAAATTGGCTTACAGAACATTCTAGAACATTACAAAATAGAAAAACCGACCCAACAATGGTCTGGACACATCCAAGACAAGATCTTATCATAAATGTCATGATCAAAATAACCCCTACAAGTCAACTTGCACCAAAAATGCAAAAAACTCATCCAAAATGATAACACTCAGCATCAATAGGATACCTTGGCACATGAAGGATCACTTAACACATGAAGGACCAGTTGGCATATGAAGAATAGCTTGGCACACACTATGGAACTCAACACACACTACAGAGTGAGATGGGATAACATGCTAACTTGAGTGTTAACATGATTTGGGATACCTTCAACTCAGCTTATACTACAAAATTACTAGCACTCAACAATTGCTACAACTTGGCAATGACTATAACTCAACAACAACTAGAAAAATGAACATAGATGAGTAGGATAACATGTCAACCTAGTATGTTTCTACATCAGACAACTAGGCTAGAAAGAAATGATTCTCTTGAATCATTGAGATGTCACAAGCTGAGCTAAATCCAACTTAGATTGAGAAATCTATGTAGCATCTTCAACTGGTTTATTATTCCACTTTGCCAAATATTCATAGTACTCTTTTCCTCTCATTCTTTTACCAACTCTCTAATCCAATATCTGTTCAACCTCTTCAATCTAGTTCTTAGGATAATCATCAGGTACAACAACTTATCATCTGACTCATGATAAGTATACAAATCAGCAGCATTGAATATAGGAGATATATCCATGTCATCAAGTAACTCAACTTCATAAGAATTTCCATTGTCAAACTTATTCAAGATCTTACAAGGTCCAAACTTCTTCATCTTCAACTTACTTTATGTTTCAACTAGAAATGTTCCTTTCTTCAAATGAACCACCACCTCATCAACAACTTCAAAAATATGATGTCTTCTAGACTTATCAACATTCTCCTTGTACTTTAGATTACTTTGTTCCAATTTCAGCTTCACTTTCTTATGCAAAGACTCCATAAAATTAGTGAATTCTTCTCTTGTAACACTTCTCTTCTCTTCACCAATAACATTCCTTAAATCTGATACTCCTCTAGGCTTCATTCTAGTAACAATCTCGAAAGGTGTCTTCCTATACTCCTATTCACAAAATTATTATATGCAAACTTAGCTTGTGCCAATACCATCTCCCAATTATGTGTTTCATCTCTAACTGAGAATCTAAAAAAATTACCCAAGCTTTTATTCACAACCTTTGTCTATCCATAAGTCTATGGATTGAATGTAAAACTAAACTTCAACTTAGTACCCATCTTCTTCCACAAATTCATCCAAAAATAACCAACAAACTTACTATCTCTATCAAAAATAATACTTCTTGGTAATCCATGCAATCTAACAATCTCTTTGAGGAAAGTTTTAGCAACATGCTTAGCATCTAATGTCTTATTATATGGTACAAAATGAGCCATTTTAGAAAATCTATCCACAACAACAAATATAGAATCATACCCCTTTTCCATTTTAGGAAATCCAAGAACAAAATCCATACTAATGTCACTCCAAGGTTTCTCAGGAGTAAAAATAGTTGTATACAATCCAATATTCTGACTTACTCCATTTGCAATTTGACAAACTCCAGAACTCTTCACAAATTTTTGAACATCCTTATACATATGTAGCCAATAATACTTCTCTTTCAACAAACTCAATGTCTTATCGATTCCAAAATGTCCAGCCAATCCACCACTATGCTTTCCTTAATCAAATTCAACCTCATAGAACTTCTAGGGATACAAAATTGAATACCTTTGAACAACATACCTTCTTGAATCAACTATTCATCATACTTACTGATATGATCTATTAGATTTGGTGCTCTGCACTCCCTCCATGCCTCAAAAAAATAGGATTGGTATCATACAACTGTTTCATTTCATCAAAACCAAGAACTTCAACCTTCATTTCAATCAAAAAAGAACGTCTTCTACTCAATGTATCAACAACTTTGTTAGTAACTCCACTCTTATGCTCAATCATAAATGTAAAACTCTACAAATACTCAACCCACTTTATATGTCTCTGATTCAATTTATGTTGACTTCCCAAGTAAGTTGTAAAGCTTTATGATCAGTACACAACACAAACTCCTTGGGAATCAAATAATGTCTCCACTTCTTCAATGCTTGAAAAATAGCATAAAACTCTTGATCATACATAGAATAATTCATTTTAACATTATTCAAATTCTCACTAAAGAAAGCAATAGGCTTACCTTCTTGACTTAATACAAGTCCTACTGCACTACCACTTGCATCACATTCAACTTGAAATACCTTATTGAAATTAGGCAAAGCCAATACAGGTAACTCAACAACCTTTTGTTTCAAAGTCTCAAAACTCTTATCAGCTCCATGTGTCCACTTGAATTCCTTTTTATCTCCTCTCATTGTCTCAATCATAGCATTACAAATAACACTCAAATTCTTTATAAACTTCCTATAAAAACTAGCCAAACCATGAAATGATCTTACCTCACCCACATTCCAAGGTGTAGGCCATTCCAAAATTTCTTTAAACTTCTCAAGATCCATTCTCAAACTATCAGCTGAAATCACAAATCCCAAATACACAATCTCCTCTTGCATAAAAGAACATTTTTTTAGATTAATCATCAATTTCTCCTCTTTCAACCTTTGCAATACTTGTCTAACATGCTCAAGATTTTCTTCCTTAGTCTTACTAAATATTAGAATATCATCCAAATAAACAATCACAAGCTTACCCAAAAATCTTTTCAGAGCTTCATTCATCAACCTCATGAAAGTACTAGGTGCATTAGTCAAACCAAAAGGCATAACCAACCATTCATACAAACCATCTTTTGTCTTGAAAGTAGTCTTCCATTCATCTCCTTCTCTGATTTTGATCTAATGATAGCCACTCTTCAAATCAATCTTGGTAAAATACTTTGCTCCACTCAAACAATTCATAATGTCATCCATCCTTGGCATAGGAAACATATATTTCACTGCGATCTTGTTAATAGCTCTAGAATCAGTACACATTCTCCATTCTCCATTCTTTTTAGGTGCTAATACAATAGGTACATCACATGTGTCATGGACTCAAACTTTCTCTGATTAATCCCTTCTGTAGCAACTCATGCACTTGCCTATTAAGTTATTCATTCTCTATAGGTATCAATCTATATGGTGCTTTGTTCAAAAAACTAGCTCTAGGAATTAGATCCATACAATGACTTATACTTCTTACTAGTGGTAAACCATCAGGAATATCCTCAGCAACAATCTCTTTATACTCATTTGGAAATTCTATAATTTCTTCTGGTACTTGGCTACCACTATCTGCTATCACCTGGTCATTACCAACAACGCTCAATCCTCTAGGAATTATAGCAAAACAAACTTGATTCTTCTTCACTTGTTTTTCAAATTGTTTCCCATAAACCATGCAAACTTTTATTGTGGTGCAACTAAGCTCATCTAGACTTTCAATCAAAGGCAACAATATTTTCTTCTTCCCATTAACCCAAAGAGTATATTGATTCAATCTTCCATCATGTACAACATATCTATCATATTGCCAAGGTCTAGCCAAAAAAATATGACAACAATCCATAGGCACAATATCACACAACACTTCATCAAAGTAATGTCCAATCTTGAACTTCACAATGCATTGCTCACTTACCAATATCTTATGCTCATCTTTGATCCAGGAAACATGATAGGGTTTAGGATGTTTTAGCCTGTACAACTACAACTTTGTAACCAACTCTTATAATGCCAAATTTGTAGAAATTTCACTATCAATGATCACTTTGCAACATTTTCTAGCCATCTTACGTCTGGTCTTGAAAAAAATTCTCCTTAAAATAGGTTCCTCATCACTTCCCTTACTACATAAGGTTCTTCTCACCATCAAATTTTCTCTAGCCTGAGGTCCACTCATTGAACTCTTAATGTCTCCTTGAATCACAACATTTCTATTACCTTGCCCACTTTTAGAGGATCTACATTCAAAAGATATATGCCCTTCTTTACCACATCCAAAAAAATTACCACAAAATCCACCTCTAGAATAAGAATTACCTCTTCTTCGGTAAGATCGACCACCTTACCACTCAATCTTGTCTTTGTCATCATTCCTCCATTCAATTTTTTCTTTATCTTGCACAGAACTGTCAAATCGTCCACCTTCACCATAAGATCTACCTCTACCTCTCTAGAATCTACCAACTCTACCTCTTTATCTTTGTTCATGTTTCTTTGTCAAGATCTCCTCAAATTTCAAGGCATATTGATATGCTTCTTCCACACTTTCCAATTTCACAAAACTTATTTCATCTTGAATTTCAGATCTCAATTCATTTAAAATATCATCATCCACATGTCTAGATCTGATGTCTAATCTATAAAATTCCTCAGTATATTCTTTCACAGTCATGTCTATTTGCCTCAAATTTTGCATCTTTCTTAATAAGCTAACTTGGTAATCAGCGGGAAGGAATTTTTTCTTTACCTTGTTTATCATCTTCAGCTAAGTCTTGATCTTCTCCTTTCCTCTCCTTTTTCTATCAGTTTGCAAATGCTTCCACCACAATAAAGCATGACCTTTCAGCCTAGTAACTGCAAGTTTCATGTTCCTATTATTAGGAGTGTTTTCATACTCAAAGAAATTCTCCATATCAGAGATCCATTCCAACACAGCATTGGTGTCCAATTTCTCATCATAAGGAACAACTTCTATAGCAAGCTTTGAATGTGCCCTAGACAATAATCTCATCAATCTTTCCTTATCTTGATCTTTTTTAGGTTCTAGATTAGGGTTTGGTGCTATTGCTTCATCATGACTCACATCCTCAAGATGTGCTCCTCTCCTCTGGGTTGTCTCTACAACATCTAATCTGGCTACAATTTGTCTCAATGTATCCAATGTGGCATTATCAACATTTCCTCTACCACGAACCATCTTCACAAATCAGGTTCCTACAAGATCGTAACCCTCTACAAATTATAGGTCAAATCCACAAATCTACAACCCTAAAACCAAATCTAAATTAGGGTTCTACATGATCCAATCTCCACAAGCATGAACCTCCAGCTCTAATACCACTTGATGCAAGGAGGGTAAGAAAAGAACTAGGGACAAAGGCACACTCATCAATCCAAACCAACCTCGCAGAGTTAACACAATGGAAGCAAACACACAAAGAGAAAAGAACCACAGAAAGAGAATTATATTCTTTATTAATTCATCAAAATATCAACATACATTCCTAGCTATAAGGATTTTTGGATTAAGGCCAACTTATATTTAAAAAAATACATTTAAGATCTAAGATCTAGCTTCAACTTCGCAACTTCTAGACACATGCAACAAAGTTTCCAATGCTCTTAGTTCTTTTCTAAACTCTTTGAAATATGCCCTGACTCTAAGCCTAAAAATCCAATTTATACTCTCCAAAATAGCTTACAAAATATTCTAGAACATTAAAAAATAGAAAGGATGACCCAACAATGGTTTGGACACATCCTAAGACAAGATCTTATTGTAAATGTCACAATCAAAATTAATCCCACAAGTTAGCAGGAACCAAAAATGTAGAAAACTTGTCCAAAATGCTAATACTTGGCATCAACAAGATAACTCAACACATGAAGGATCACTCAGCACATGAAGGATCACTCAACACATGAAGAATAGCTCGACACACACTATGGAACTTGGCATACACTGCAAAGTGAGATGGGATAACATGCTAACCTAAGTGTTAACATGAAGTGGGATAACCTCAACTCAACTTATACTACAAAATTACTAGCACTCAGTACTTACTGCAACTTGGCAATGACTGTAACTCAGCAACAACTAGCAAAATGACCACAAATGAGTAGGATAACAAATTAACCTAGGATGCTCCTACATCATATGTTTACTTAAAGAATGAACTAAAAAAAAATTCTATTATTTTTGCAATAAAATTGGTAAGTTATGATTCAATATTAAAGTGTTAAACTAAAAAATCCCTAAGCATGAAAGTATGCAAGGCCATCAATGATGAGCCCTAGATGCTTAGGTCCAATTCCTAGAGTTTGTCTCATTTTGTAAAGATAATTGTTCTACCTATTAATTAATGGTTTATATAGCTAATATATTAGTGAAGAATTTTTTTATGACAATTTATCTAATGTGTTTCAATTAGTTGGAATATATATGGTTATAGGTGTTGGACATGGTGGTCATTTTGAAATAGTGGGTCAGTGGCATCCAAGTATGTAACATTAATCATGATTAGTTGAATATGTCAAATAGTTTAATCTCTTACACTATATTCTACCATGATTTATTAAAATGAATGTGATCTTAAGGTGTTGATTAATTTACTAGTTCAAAAATTCAATTAGGGTTTCTTTGTAAGCTACATTTTGTGTTTATGTTTTGATAACTTAGTAGCATAATTAGGGTTGTTTGAAGTAACCTCATTTTGGGAATGTTTGAGGAAGATAAATCGATTATAGTAATCTTATTCAATGTTTAATCATGACTTGATGTGTTTATAATATACTTTTCTTTCAAATTCTTATTATATTAAGCATGTCTAATGTTTATAACAAAATAATTCTATCAACTTTGTGCCTAGTGATGCTACTTTCTCATGGTTTCTTGATCAGGGTGTTATATTATCAATTTCAAGAGAAATATTTGGTAAATTCATTGTCCATTGAAGAAACCTTTCAAAGTTCATTAAAGAATTTCTCAAACAATCAAGGCATTCATTTTAAGAATTCAAAATCTTTATCAACCATTCTTGCATTTTTTCTCCTAGATCTATCTTCTTTCTTCATTGGAGATAGTGAAGTTTGGACATTAAACATGAGATCCATCTTCATGCATTCAAGTTCTTAAATTCTTCATTGAGGCATATTGCGAGAACATATACATGCATGATGTTTTTACTTAAATAATTTCCATTTTGATTTTGTGTTGAGTCAAGGTCTTTACATTAACATACTTGATCACATATTAACCATAATTACATCAATATTGCTATGGTAATCCCCACTACTACATGTTAACATTATTTTATCAATATTTTTCTCAATTCTCATATTAACCATAATTTCATCAACCAAGGATTGCCTAAGAAAAGCCCATCCACATCAAAAAAAAATCCATCTCTATTGTGTGCATGTGTATATTTATAAGTTCTTATATCATATTTGTACATATGGGGTTTTAGCTTCTAACAAAGTTTCCAAGTTTCAGATCTCTATGCAAAGTAAGCCAAGGTCAACCTTCACCTTGACCCCAAGTAATCCCCAACCTTAAGTCACAACTAACCTTGTAAAGTGTTTGTGTCTTAATGCCTTCATATTTTGGGGGTTTGCAAATCTAGTCTAGTACAATGTAAATCTCTAACAGTTTTAGTTTTCACTTTAGTTTGATAGCTCATTTGCAAGTTTGTATTTTGGTTAGTATCTATTTCCCCTTTTTCATTTCACACCTCTTTACTTTTTTAATAATATTATATTTAATTAGTTTCATAGAATTTAGTTTCAGCATAACCTTACAATTCCTTCTCTTAGGAAAAGAAGGAACGAAACCCAAGTTATTCCTTACACCTAGGGAGATCATAGATTGGCACTTTCCACTTTTTACTAATTAGGTTATCCTTGTGGAGAGATATTTGTATTCTTTCTACCTTTGTAATGATGGATCTCATTTTCACCATTATAGGCATATACTCCTTGTTTAATTTGTGTGGCATATATCTAAAGGAAGATGCATGGATGCCTATTCTACCTTACTCAATATTTTTATGGTCTGATGATAAATAGTGTACAACATAAAAGAATTTGTGTAGTGGTTTTTGGGTTATCAATGAAGAGAAATAGTATAGTGTTGTTGATCCTTATGTGGATCTAATAAAGTAATTTTGATGATTATTTTTTGATTAAGGATGATCATCCAACATATGGATTAATGTGTACTAAACTATTTTGGTTCACATTGAGATTTACATTCAAAGCTAGCTGACAAATTGTACATTTTTCATTATTTTATTAAGTGTTTTGAAAATTAACACGTGAGTGATATAGTCTCTTGATATGGATATATAAGACCAATATTTTGTGGTCATTTTTAGATGGAAGATTGTGTGTGGAAGGTGAATATATTGAATCTGCATAGTTTTACAGGTGCAACTTAATGATTTGAGGTATGAATTAGAGGTAAAGGGAAGTGAAATATGAAATGCATGAAATCAATAAAGTATGCTTAATTGGAACTATATTTTTCTATTTGTAAATTTTGGCTCTCAGTAACATTTTATTTTTCCTATAAGTGTCCGAGCTAGTTATGTTTTTTATGTCCCTATATGTTCTAGTTGGTAGTCTTTTGTGGGGCATTTACCCTTTCTGGTTGTTTTTTCTTTAGCTCTAGCTGGATTTTGTCCTTTTTGTGGTGCCTATTTTATGTTTTTTATTGTTTAATGGCTGTTCTCTAATGGTTAGCATCTATAGCTTTATTTTGTAAAGAGTTTCAAGATCCCTTCAAAACTTTTTTTTCACTTATTCAAAAACATTGTATTTTGTAGTATGCCTCTTTCATTTCAAGAAGTGATTTATATGTAGCATTCCTAAATAAATGTAAATTTTATTTTGTAATGATAAACCATGGTATTTTTTATCTTATGAGTTCATTCCCACCATGCTTTTTCCTTGATTGGGTTTCTACACAAAAAAATGTTGGTGTTATGGTGTTTGGATGTTTGTGTCATGATTTAGCATCTTTATTTTCTTTATATGTGTTAAGTGGATAAATAATAAGGTTAATAAAGTCAAAAATTGTAGAACATTGATTAGTCCCTCCATTTAGTGTTCATGAATTCTAATAGTGGTGCTAGAAAGAAGAAGATAGAGGAAGAAAATAACCTAAGGAGAAAATTATTTGAAAATATTTAAAGGGTAGATTTCATGATGAAAAGTTGGAGTGAGGTAAAATATATTGCAATGATATAGTGAGGGGAAAAGGTGGTAGTCTAAAAGAAAGTGGTGAACATGAAGTTGGCTTATATGATGAAGTTGAGGAAGAACAATAGGGAAGAAGAGAATAGTATTCCACATAAAAGGAACAAGAGTGGATTAGAAACAAACATGGGATCACCATCCCATGCATCTTCCAATGTTCCTAGTTTTTCCAACTCAAGAAATATTCTACTTACCTAGTATGTTCAGGGAAAAAGCACATGGGTGAACAAGAAGTTGACACCACCTAAAATTGTATTTAGTTATTTTCCTAGGCTTTAGTTTCTCGTAGTTTCTTAGGTTGCATTCATGAATGAAGTAATATGTCTGCATACATTGTTGCTTCATGGTCAACAAATAAATAGACAACAACAAAACTAATTTAAGTGAATGCCATTGGCAGGTTCCTCAATGATTTTTCTAATTTATATAATCTAACCCCACAAGGTTAATGAATAACCAAATCAAATGAATGATACATTGTATTAAAGAAATGGTAAAAAACAATAAGGAAATTCATTTTCAGATGTTCTAATAGCACTACATTGGTACACATATTTGATAATTATGGAAGCATACACATGGTACAAAGATATATTGGACAAAATTTATGATAACAATGTTGAAACACACAAATGGATTTGTTGAAGAGCCTCAATAAACTTTTAAGAAATGACCACCTCAAGTGCCAAATTTTCCAACCACTACAAAAAATTTAAAATAGAAAAGAAATATACAGACCAAATGTATACACTGTGAATTGATTCTGAAGCTAATAATAGAGTCACTATGAATACCATTTTGGAAACACCTCATGAAATATAAGGGTCTTATGAGTTCATTGGGGAAGAAGTTAGAACCCAACTAAAGAGTTTAGGGATTCTTAGTGAAGATTTGATGATGTGAACAAATATGTAACATGAGTTGTGCAAATAGAAATAGATCAAAGGAATAGAAGAGTGAATGGAAAATATGTAGAGTAGAAAGAGAAGAGATGTGCAATTTATAGATGGAATATCTCCAAAAAAAATTGGGAGGATAAAACAAACAATAATTTAAAGCATTTTTTTGTAGTCCTCAACTTAGAGTTATGTATAATTTAAAGCATTTTTTTTGTCCCCAACTTAAAGTTATGTATTATTAAATTTGAGCATTTTTGTTAATATGAAATTTGTAATTGAATTGGATGTAGAGCATCTTTGTACTAGTTTAAATGTTTTGTGTTTTGAAATAAAGAATTGGAAGTAGTCTTTTTCAATATTTTTTAAATACTTTTCATGATTTGAATTCCATCTTCACATAATCCAAGCTAAACAATTATAGTACAAGTTAAAGAGCTTGATGACTTTTCTTGTTGGTTTGCATTTAATACTATTATTCTTTTCTATTTCTTATTTTGATTTTAATAAATTTTAATAAATTCTTGTATAAGTTTCCCTATGGTTTCTTCTTTGTTTCTTTCCTTTTCTTTTTCTTTTGATAGTAAACACCATCCAATAATGATCATATGAAGTAGATGACTTCCCTAAACATAGAGGAAATCCATCCATTCATGCAAATTAATAGCTTCTTAACTTTTTAATGTTTTATAGATTCTTATTAATATTAGTATATTGTGATGGATAGAATTATTTATCATAAGTGAAATACGAAGTTAAAAGTGCATACACCACTCGTTTACTTCTTCATTTTATAAGTCTACTTAAATTGCATACATATATGTATTATCAAAGTGTGCAATTTACCTTGTTTGAATGAACACCATCTCTAACTAGAATTATACTACTAAAAATAATGAACCCCTACTTAGTCGAGACCAATTTAAACAACTTAGTATCTTTGTCATAGTGAACTAGGTTGCATAGACAATTCTTTCTTAACAATAACTGTATTGATTCCTTTCTTCTTTCAAGTTTTATATTTTTTGATCTCAAGGTTGACATGTTTAGATATTGTCATTGTTACACCATTTTATGTATTAGAATACCTTGAGTAAAATGTCTATTTTATTGTATGTATAATTAGTCCTAAGTTATCTATTGATTCTAAGACATAATTAAAATAGATTATAATAAGTGGTTATATATTTAATTTAAATTTAACATCATTTCATATAGAAATAATAACATTATAAGAAGAAGAAAATTATTTTTTTGGAATGTTTAATTTGATATTTGTATCATCAACAAAGTGGTGTGTCATAGTACCAAAGAAATTGGTAAGTCTTCTAGAAACAATAAACTCCAATTTTTTTTAATGCATAGCCCTTCATTTCAAACATATTGATTAAAGGGTTAACTAAAACATAGGAAGTCACATCTATAGGATCAAACTACATAAAGGCAAAATATCCTTAACCAACCATGTGCACCCTAATCTCAATATTCTATTGCTTCATATAGGTTTTTCATAATCTAATTCATGCACATCTAATGCCAAAAATTTTAAATTTCAACTATCAATATCAAGATACTAAAACTAATAATTTAAAGACTTCTAACTATTTTAAAATTATCATTACATTATCAACACTAGTTAATTTGAATCTAATTATAATTATCATCCTATCATGAATCAATTATCTATATTATTTATGTGATGTATTTCTTATGTAACCCATATCCCAAACTATTACCAATGAAACTCTTAATTTTATTTGAACTCTATTATTATTTTTTCCTAATAATAAAACATATCTAAAATTTTATAAATATATGTACAATCCTATAAATTGCCACAAATATTATAATTCACACAATTCATCTTTTTATTGTTGACAATACTATAAATACAATAAAAAACTAAAAGACTAAAAAATGAGAGCGCCCAAATACCAACAACATGTTATACATGAATAAATTCATCCATTGAAAAAACACGTCTATTACGCTTTTCATATCCTAATGGGATTCCTTTAGAAATTTCTCTCTCTAACAAATATATAAAAACCTTTCCAAGTTGAATATTTTAACGAGTCGTGTCATTTTGCTTTCACCGACCAGAAATTTCCTCCTTTTTTTACAACATTTGTGCTCCACCTTTCCCTTTACTTTTCTATTTTATTAAAAAGTGTGAGTGGGTGTAGAATGGGAGTTTTTTAAGAAGTGGTTAGAAATTACCACATGGTCTTATGGAATAATAATCATGTTTTTTGAAAAGTATTTATTTTTTACAATTTAATTTTAACTTTTTAAGAAAATAGTATAGTCATTACAATTTAAAATTAAAAAATTCAATTGTAAGAAAAAATAAAAAAGGTAGTTGTTTAATTATAAGCTTGTTATGTTTTTACATTATTAGAAAATAAATTAAAGGTGTTATTGTTTTAAAATAAAATGTTTGAAGGCATAAAAACTATTATAAGATACTATCAAGAATACATCAATAGAAAAACTATAAGGACTTCAACAATATATTATAAGCTATGAAAGTATTAACACTAGAACCATAGTCCAATAAACCATCTGAAATAAAAATAGGCTTAATAGGGAATTCTCAAGGGAAAGTAACAATCACAATAGTAAAAAACAAAAAATAAACAAGACATGGTCAATAAACTTGATTTCATAGCAAGGTTGATGGAGCTCATGGCTTCAATCCTCAGTCAAAAACTTCAATGATTCGTTATAATTTCTTTCATCCCAAACCTCATTTCCCATATCCGTCTTTTGCATAAGGAAAATGGATGCAACAAAGTTGTGCACTATACAAAAACTAAACCTGGAAAATGATCATTTTCTTTTCCAATTCAAGCATGTTAAGTATCCCCAAGTCACTAGTAGTGGTTTTACACTCAATGTAGATCTTTCTAACTTTGATATTATTTTCTTTATATTCCTAAAGCATGACATCTTTAGTGAGGTCCACCCACTTAGTTTTAATACTATCCAAGATATGATTAGAAATATCAATTGTGGATTTGTGCGAACATTTTCCCGTTTTAGTATCATCCCCTTCCCCTTCAACATACTCTCCTTGGCCTTTGTTTTCCTCAAATTTTACACTCTCTTGTTTGTTCTCTTATTCCTTAGAATCATAATCAACCAAATGTTTCATTTTACCTCTCTTTGCCAAGCAACTCAATAGCTTATGAGATCATCTTGGGTTACTTCATTTTTTTCTGTTCTCCTCCACAACATCTTCCACTTCTTTGCTCATTACCTCTTGGAAGGGTAACTTAGGTTTTTTGGCTAGAGGTGAGAGTTTTTTTGTCCTTTCTCTTAGTGGTGGTTATGGAGATGGTAGCCTTGTTTTTCATGTCATGTGGTTCAATAGAAATTATAGAGGACATGAGGGTTTCTAATGCACCAAACCTCAAGGTGATTTTGGAAGCATTTGGGTATCTAATACATTTTTTTTTTCTCTAAGAACTGGGTGTGTCATAATATTATCAATTGAAGATATACCCAACCTAGGAGCTTCTTGGACAACAATTGCCTTTGCAAGACACAAGGCCAAATGAAACTTGTATAGCCTATAAATTAGGCCTTAGTGTAGAGGGATAAGTTTCTCCCCTTGGTTTTTAGCAATATTGAAAAACTCCCTAAGTAAGCTTTCCAAAGTGTTTAGCATGAAATAGGAAAGGAAATGAGATTGTGATAAGAAAAAATGGTTCAACAAGGGAATGTGATAAAAATAGTAAACCTTGAGCCTCCCCTCTGATGTAAATACTTCCTATCATCAATCATGCCTAGCTCCAAGGAGGGGGAAAATATTTTCTTTCAACATTAGCACGTAGTTTAACATGACCTTTATTCTCATGAATATTTAATTAGGACTTTTGTTATCCACTAAGACACTAGTCTTCTTCCATTTTTGGCTAGTAATTCACAACCCAATTGATTGTGCACAATAACCTTCTCACAATTTCAAATAATATACCTATCATACTAACCATCTTGTCCTTCCATGAGGAGTCGAATTGTAGAAATAGACCCTCATCATAACCATTGAAATTCCCAATAAACTAAGAAATGAATTATATTATTACATATTTTTATTTAGTATTATATTAAATAAATAAAATTGTTAATAATATATTTATGAAAATACACAACCAAAATAGTATTGCTTAAAATATATCAATACAACACAAGAGTAGAGATGGGATGAAACAATTCATGACCTGAAAAGCTAATGTGGGGCAAGCTCTGGAAACAAAGTCATATGAGTTGTGCCCATAAACAAGAAATAACCTAAAATAAAGTCACATGGACAAGTCCGGGAACATAAGTTGATAAATAAAAGAGCCAAGCTTTAAAATGGAACACCCTCAAGCCAATAGAGAAGTGACAAAAAAAGACATAAAATTTTGTTCATTTCTGTTTCCTCCCCAACTAGTTTCCATTTTTTTTCAATCATCATTTATAATTTTAAAAATTAACTCATTTTTTTCAAATAATTATAATAAATGCATCCAATTATTCTATATAATAAAATAGAGAGCATAATTAGTATACAACTAAAAATTATTATTTATAATAGAAATATTTAGATAATCTTAACTATCATAAAGTAAATATTTTATATTATCAAATTAAACAAAACTCAATGGACTGCATATGTCGAGATGTACACGTTTATGTTCTTAGAAGGAAATGGATTTTAAGAAGATTCCATCATTGAAATGAATCAATTAATTAAGAAAACATGACATAATTTATACGTGATCTATCTACTCATTGAAAAATTGGCATTTCAACTACTTTTCCCACATTCAAGTTAGTCAAATTTGTTTATTATTAAAGTAATTAATTTAAAATGTGAGTTGTACCATCAAAATGTAATTTATGTCAATCATTAAGGTATGTAGCCAGTATATATCTAGTATGTAAGTACTTTTTTTAATAAGATGTCATGTGAAAATATATATGTATTTAAGTATGAACGTATCTATATATGTATAATTTTATATTATATTATATAAAAATATTTAAGTACTATGTATAATTTAGTGATTAAATAGTATAAATTATATTTCAGTGTTGGAGATTTCTATAGATGTTTACATCTAATGTTTTAAATTAAATACTTTAGTAAAAAAATTAACTTGATTGGATGTAGTTAATATAAATACATATATTTTATACATGTCGAGGTAACATTTAATGTTGATGAAATAAAATTTAAAATTCAAATTTAAGAATCATTATTGTGGAAAATGTTAAACTCAACCAATAAAGAGAAAGAAAGGAAATAGATGAGAGAGAATAAAGACTTTGATATATTTATAAAGTTGATATATTGTTATATAAGACTGGCAATAAAATTAGGCATAAGAAAATAACATTTTTGAAATTAATTAATTATTGCACTTTAAATTATTCTTTCTTGAGCAACTATTATTTATTATAAGAGAATATTTGTTTTCTTTGATTGATTAGATTGTAATATAGAAAAACATTGTAATTTCAGATTAAATATTGCATTCATTATGGTCTTGAAATTCATGGAAAGTTCTTTGCTAATTGAATCATGAAAACTAGAGATCAAACCCACTTCCCTCAAACCATTTTATTAGGGGACAGATTAACTTGACCCAACTTCAAAACAATTGATATTGAGTTGAATATAAAATGGTTTGGAATGTTCTTCCCTTTTTCCTATTAATTGATATTAATTATTTTTATGTAGCTACGATGTAACATTGGGGCTTAGAACATGTCAACTAACTTGATTAAAAACTTAGAATATTTCTTAGCCATGGTCCAATGGTAGATTGCTCACAATTAGACCTCTTTCATCATAGCCCTCTAAATGGGTTTGTCAGGGGATAAATTACAATTTAGCTCCATATCCAAAAAATATAACTAGATTTAGATACTCATTTTCTCCTTTTTAACATGTCTTGAAATGATTTGGGGATCCTTGGGAGTGAAAGGTATCAAAATTGACTATCTTTTTGGCTTTAGGTTTATTTGACAATATTGTCTACGTTTGGGTACTTGGGCTTGACATACAATCCACCTAGATTTCAAAGTTTTACTCCAACAAATGGAACACATTCATTGGGGTATACATCAACAATTTCCAACCCAATTCTCCTCTTTAATAAATTTTGAAAATAAAATCCACTCCTCATGAGTTTCTTGTGAATGATACATAGGCATATTAGTCATTCATAGCCACCAAAACTCCATTAGACATCCAAAAATTCCTCTACAAGTTTGGGGAATCATAAGATATAGAAGGGAAAACTATTTCACCAATGTTGTGAAATTTTCACTTTTGAAAAGGTGAGAAAACCATTTTTTTAATGTCTTGCTATTACTCTAACCTATGGTTCTAGGTTGTTTGTCAAGATGTTACAATATCTCCTAGAATCTGCAATGAAGTGAGACAGAACCAAGTTCTTGCAATTTGAAAATTTATTGGTGTTTCATTAATCAAATTCTCAAAAAGATCCAACCAAATTTGTTGGTTGATGGAGAAAGTAATTTTATTTACCATCCAACCATCCCTAATAGTTGCTAACAATATTTTGAATTACTACTAAAACAACATCATATTGTGCCTTTATTACATTAATTACATGAAACTTTTGAGTGACAACTTTTGTAAATATTTACATTATTTTTCTCTCTAACACCTAACAACTCATTCCTTTCCTCGTAGCCCTCTAAATGATTTTCTTAGTGTATAAATTTCAATTTAGGCTCTATATCCGAAAAATATAACAAGCTTTAGATACTCATTTGCTACTTTTTAACATGTCTTTAAATTATTTGAGGATCCTTTAGGGTGAAAGGTGTCATGATTGACTATCGTGTTTGTCTTTAGGCTTATTTGACAACATTATCTAGGTTTAGGTACTAGGGGATGACACAAAACCCACCTGAATTTCAAAGTTTTGTTCCAACAAACAAAATACATTCATTAGGGTTTGCATCAACTATTGACAATCCAATTCTCCACTTTAATAATTTTTTGAAACAAAATTCACTCTTGATGAGCTTCTTGTGAATTAAAAATATAGATATTAGTCATCCATAGCCACCAAAACTCCATTTGATCTCCAAATATTCCTCTAGAAGTTTGGAGAATCATAAAATATAGAAGGACAATCTATTTCACCAGTGTTGTGAAATTTTCACTTTTGAAATGGTGACAAAATCATTTTTTAATTCCAACTATTACCCTAAACTATGGTTCTAGGTTGTTTGTCAAGATGTTGCAATATCTCTGAGAATCCTCAATGATGTGAGATGAAACCAAGTTTGTTCAATTTGAAAAATTATTGGTCTTTCATTATTTCAAATTCTCAAAAATACATAATTTTTTTTATCATCCAATCATCCCTAATGGTTGCTAACAATATTTTGAATTATAACTAAAAAAACATCATATTGTGCTTTGATTACATTAATTACAAAAAAAAATTCTTGAAAACTTTTGTCAATTTTTATTGTTCTCTCCAACACCTAATGACTCACCTTGTTCCTTGTAGCCCTCTAAATGAGTTTGTCAAGGAATAAATTTCAATCTAGGCTCCATATCCAAAAAATAAAACTAGATTTAGATACTCATTTGCTCCTTTTTAACATGTATTAAAATTATCTAGGGATCCTTTTGTGTGAAAGGTGTTATATATGACTATCTTTTTTGGCTTTAGAATTATTTGACAACATTGTCTTGGTTTGGGTACTAAGGCTTGAAACAAAACCCACCTAGATTTCAAATTTTTGCTCCAACAAATAGAACACATTTATTGGAGTATATATCAACTATTTCCAACCCAATTTTCCTCTTTAATAACTTTATAAAAAAAAATCACTGCTCATGAGCTTCTTGTGAATGATGCATAGGTATATTAGTCATTCATAAACATCAAAACTCCATTAGACCTCAAAAAATTCTACAACAATTTTGGGGAATAATAAAATGGAGAAGGAAAAACTATTTCACCAATGTTGTCAAATTTTCACTTTTGAAATGGTGAGAAAACCATGTTTAATGTCAACTATTATCCTCACATATGGTTCTAGGTTGTTTGTAAAGATGTTGCAATACCTCCTAGAATCCTTAATGAAGTGAGACAAAACCAATTTTGTGCAATTTGAAAAATTATTGGTGTTTCATTATTTCAAATTCTCAAAAACATCCAACCCACTTTGTTGGTTGATGAAGAAAATAATTTTTATTTGTTATCTAATTGTCCCTAATGGTTTCTAACAATATTTTGAATTGTGTTTTGATTACATTAATTACAAGAAAATTTTGCTTGACAACATTTGTAAATTTTTATATTGTTGCTCTTTGTAACACCTAATGACTCAAATTAGATTCCTACCAACCTAATATGGTCTAATAAGATGTTATTATATAAAATTAAAATATAGTTAGACCAAATAACCGCATCTGCAACTTGGAAACATGGGTACTATTGCATCATATTCTTTGGGGGAAATAATGTTCAAGTCATACTTGAGGATAGGTCATCTACTAAGTGTTCATGTTTGATAATCTCATCCTCTACAATTAAAACTTTATATTCTTTTGGAAGACCCTTACACTTGACCAAAATAAAGATAATAGACCTTGCCCCTTGTTCTCTTGCATTCCTTCTTGTCCAATACACTCCAACTTCAAGTGTTGGATTAGTGGTAGATATCTAAGCCAATGTTAATTTGAAATCTCAAAGGAACCTACACTTCCTCCTAAAAAAAAATCCCCATTGAAAAAGTAAAGCTCATAAACATTGAAAATTAGAGAAATGACAACATTAGGAGGTAGTTCAATTTCACAATAATTTTCCCCAAACTTCATGTGTGCTACATTACATGGCCTTATCTTCTTCAAGTAGAGTTTATAGTACTATTCTCAAACAAACATATTCTTCCTAAAATGAGCCAAAACAAAATCTCCTACCTTGAGGTGTACCTATCTTATTTTTGAATTTGTAGTTTACTTATACTTGTCTACATTATTTTGGATAGTGTTCTTGACCTATTTGTGAATTTTTTGCATATCCACACAAAAATCATCATCCTCTACACTAAGCATTTTCATTTCTCTAACATCCCTCGTCTCAAAAATAACCATAGGCTTAAAACCATACATGATCTCAAAGGGACTCTTTCCAACACTCTTATTAACACAATCATAGTAGGAAAACTTTTCTTATGTAAGGATCAAACTCCATTAGGTTACATACTATTTGGTGAGGCATATAGAAGGTTCTCAACTAGTCTATTCATCATGTTAGTCTTCCTATTAGTTTGATTTTAATAGGTAAAATTGAAACTCAAATGTGTAGCCAACTTGTTCCACAAGACTCTCCAAAATTGATTTACAAATTTTATATCCTAGTATAAAATAATAGTAAGGAATCATTTTAGGATACTCACTACTGATTTAAATAAGAAAGCTACAATGATTGAGGCATTATTGGTAGTTTTTCAAAATAGTAAGTGATCCCTATTACAAAACTTATCTACACCAAAAAGAAAAATTTAAAATCCCTTTGTGTTTTAGGGAGACCCATGGCAAAGTCCATCCTTAACAATTCCCAAGGCCTATTGGGAATGAAAAATGGTCCCAATATAACTCTTCATTTTTTTTAATTCCCTTGTCTCTTTGAATACATTTTTCCACAAAATTCCTCACATCTATTTTCATCCTAGTCCGACAATAACACTTCTTTACTACCTCCAATGTTTTTTTGGAACCAAAGTACCCTTCAAGGCTTCTAAATTACATAAAAATTGCTTATTTTTTTAAAAATATATTCATCATTCAAAAATATTTCCTTTAAATAATTAATACCAATATTATGTGTACCATCTCAAATTGGAAGCACTTCAATTTATGACCTTTAATCTTTTCTTCAATGTATTTTCATTGTATGCATTTTGTTGGAGCACACACTTTCCCTTTCCCTTTATCTCTCTAGGAAAAATTGAGGTAGGACCTAACACATTCTCCTTTATTCCCCTTTTCCCCTCATTTTAATATTGAGGTAGGATCTAATTTCTATGAATTCTCTTCTTTCTAGGTCTTATTTCCCAATTCTAGTCTTGATTTCACAACCCCTAATGCCATGTCAATCGAACCTTCTGCAATCCTAGGATCCTAAGGAATCTTCTCGATGTTCTAGTATATTAGGGTATAGGTCAATCAAATTGGTCTATACCAATATAGGTCAATTAGGTTGACCTGTACTCTTGCGGTTTTGAGTTTTAGGTCCTAGTTCTAATTTAAATTTCAAAGGGCTTTGTTCTCATTTTTGTTAGCTCTTATAGGGATAATCTTATAAATTTTATATAAAAAAACATTTGGCATGAATAGGAGAAAGGTACATTCACATGTGAAAATATCCATTTGATATAGAAAAAATGAAAGGTGGAAGAAAAGGGCTTAATCACATTCATTCATTGCCAAAGAAGGTTTTCTTTTACATTCTTTAATTAAAGAATTCAAGAAATTCATGAATAATCATGGAAATGTAAGGGGATCATGAAGACAGTTAGAGCACTTTAGTCATTAGGTTTTTTAATAATTTTTCATTGGCTTGTGGTGGCTAATTAGGGAAGTTTTGTACATGCTCCATAATTCCTTAGTAGGTTGGCATTTTTGGGCCGACATCTTGTAACTAATTTTAAGCCTAAAGAGGCAAAATTACTTGTATAAAATTTCTTAGGGTTAGGGATTTCATACTGTGTGATGTGATAATTGCTTCTTGCAATGGTATTGAGTTGTAAGGGATTAGTGATTGTAATTAGCTTGTAATCACTAGATAAAAATAATATTGAACTCGCTATTTGGTGGACAGAGCCCAAGGATTGGGTGAACCACATTAAATCTTTTTGTCTTGTGTTCTCTTCTATGCAATTTATTATTTTCTAATATTAGTTATATTTTCATGTAATTGTTATTTCTATCCATGGTTAATCCTAAAAATTTACACCTTAAAAGGTCATCTTGGGTTGTGTCATGTTGATTGTTCAAGCATCAACAATACCATCATTTGTGACATTCTTAATTTTGGCGAATAATTTTTCCTTGAAAATAGATGAGTTTGTGTTGGTATTGTCTTTTTTTTTCTTTAGTATGTCTTTATGACTAAGGGAATCTTCAATGCTAGCTCACTTTTCCATTAATTTAGTAATAGTGCTAGGACTTTTGATCTTAAGTTCATATATCAGATTAGAGACAAAGTCCTTAATGCATAGTTTGACTTGTTCTTTCAAAATATCCAATGAGAATTAACTAACAAGGCTTCTCCAATGTAACAAGAATGTCATGGATGGTCTTCGAGATTTTTCTTTATTGAGCACCAATTAGATAATATCAAATTATTTTTTATGTTAAAATAAAAAAGGAGATATGAAATTTTCTACTACAAACCATTATTTTATATTTCCAAGTAATTTAGAATACCATTTAGGTGTTGGTCCACCAAGAGAACGAGGGAATAATCTCATAAGATATGTTGGTTCATTAATGAGCTTGGTACTAGATGCACAAAACTCTCTTATGTGGTCAAGTGGGTTTCCTTTTCCTTGTTATTTCTCAAATCTTGGTGCCTCATAATATCTTGGAAATGGAGGCATATATAGACTCTAGTTGAAGGGATTATGACATAAATCTCATTCCATGTGTAGAAATTTCTTTTCTTGAAATTGTAATGCCTCAACTTGCTTGGTCAATTGTCTGAATTGGTGAATGAAATCATTATTAGGTTTTTGAGTATAAATTCTTTCTTTGAGTTTTTTATGTCTTTGAGTAGATCTTTTACTACAGTGAGAACTATGCCTACTTGATATATGTATTTGAAGACTCTGACAATATATGACTAAGAGGTGGAGGTATGTTGGAACCTCAAAAATGAAAATATCCTTGTTGTAATTGTTGTACCATTGGTTGTGATTGTTCTTGAGGTACCATTGTTTGTTGAATATATGGCCATGTTTGAGACTATTGTTGCTAAGGTATTTGTTGAGCTTGTTGTGTCACATGCTATTGTTATAGAAATTGTTTCTAGTATGCAATATCTTGTTCCAATCATTGTTCATATTCTAACTATTGTCCTAATTGATCTTGTTGTTTTTCAAATACTTATTGTTGTTGTTGGAATTTTTGTTGATACATCACATGCATGTCAAGTGGATTTTCATTATGTTATGTGTTAGGAACATTGGGTCCTTGTACCACTTGATGTTTTTGTTATTCCTTTGGATGTTGATTATGTCCTTTAGATGTGAGCATTGATTTATGATCTTTTACTTGATCTATTTGAGGGTTTGATGCTTCACCTTGGAGCATCATGTTTATTTGACAATGGACCACATTCCTTGGTGGGATTGTTGAGATGTCAATGCGAATTTTTCTTTGTGATTCAATAGGTGCACTTGTAATAATAGTTGATGTTTCACATGATTCATTCATAGGGGGCCCCATATTAGTTGATTTTTTTATAGTTACTATAGTTAAGAATGAGAGAGCACTTTGTTGATTTTCTTCCAAAGGAGGTATGTTTTTCATCCCTATGTTGCCAGTATCCTTAGGTATTTCTTGTTGTTGCATATTTTGGTTAAGATCTATCTGTAATGTCCTTTTAGGGTACTTTAAAAGAGTCACGTTGATATTAAGTGATAGAGGTGCATCAAACAGGGGGTTGATTTTGATATGTTCAAAGGTACTTTGGAGAATCTCAATAGTTGATTCTTGGTGAGGTCTCTTACGTGTTACCTTTGTAGTTGAGATTTCCAAAGATTTATTCCCCTTATCCAAGTCTAGGTTGATCTTAGGTTGCATGTTTTCAAATGTAGGGTTGTCTTGACTCTTAGACTTAGGTCCTTCCAAATTGGTGTTAAACTTCACTATTTCTTGGGCCCAAAAAAGTTTGAATTTCTTTCAAAAGGTTTTATCTTGACATGATTTATACATTTCTTAATTAGGAATACCATATCCTATGTTAGAATCATCACTTAAGTGAAAGGTACCTTGTTGTATGTTTTAAGGATTAAAGGAACATGTGTTAGGTTTTCCAAATTCAAATAAATGGGTACATTTGTCTTCAAGTGTTGTAGCTACACTCCCACATCTAGGTGGTATAGGTACAAATATAGGTTCAAAAGTGGGGCTCCATTGAACCATTCCATGCGTAGGTGATGTGTTAAGAGGTAATTTCATGTTGGACATGTCATTGAGGGTTTCTTGTCTTGTGTCTGGAGGGTCACATCTTGGAGGATACATGCTTAGTGGGTCCACTTGTAATAGTTGTGAAAATTCAGTTTGATTTGGGTCAAAAGTTTTTTGAGGTTGAAGTTTTTTGAGGTTGCTTAGTTTTTCTTTTGTCTTGGACAAGTGCTTGGTTGTGTTTTTTCTTGAGAAAACAATGGTTGATATAGATTTTTTGGTCTTTTAGCTGACTATGTCCTTATGAGAGCTCACACGATACCTAAGTATGAAGATGCAATGGGAAGTTCTAGACTCTAAAGTGGACTTTTTGTCTACCAAGTGTGCACCTACAACACTAGCTACACCCAAATAGAACCAAGTGCACACCTAGGGTGCACAACTTGGAACCCAGAAGGGTGTAGTTGGTAAATAAAGTTTTTAGGTGATAGAAATGCAAAGTATGTATGTACGATATATTTTTAGGGTTTAACAATGCAACATAAGTTGTGGAAATTCAATTTGGGACTCTAGAACCTAAAATAGACTCCCTGGTTACCAAATGCACATGTAGAATACCAAGTGCACACTTGGGGTGTGCAACTTGGTAAAATAGGTGGAACCTTGGTTAAACATGTTGAAACTTGGTAAACTTCATGGGTGTGTATACAAGATATATTTTTTTGGATTTTTTGGGGTTTCGGTATGCAATGAAAGTTGTGGAACTATAAAACATCCTAGGGTTATGATATGCATTGTGAAAATGTCCTAAGGGGACAATGCACAAGTACAAATGCAAGTGATGTTTTTGACTTTTGAGCAAGGCATATGAAGATGATCCTAAGGTATGCAAAGTGCCAATTGTTTCAGACCTTGAACTTTGGATTGTGAAAATAAGATTAAGGGTTGATGTATGAAACTAAGATTGAACTAGACAAAGGAGTATGCTAGGGTTGTTAATGAAATCTCAAAAATGCAAGATATGGATGTTGGATTATGCAAAGTATTTGGTTTGACAAATGAATAAGGATTTTGGTAAGTTGATTGTCGAAAATGTTTGTTGGACTTAGGAGGATTTTGATACTTGGAAGAAATTTTTTGTACTATGCAAGATGAAATGACTATGAAACTAGGGTTTTGGATAGAAAGCTAGGGTTTTGAAATGATTTTCTAACTAGGGGTTTGAAATTATATGCAAACTAGGGTTGTGAAATGGCATGCAAACTAGGGTTTTGAAATGCAAACTAGGGTTTTGAAGTGCAAACTAGGGTTTAATAAAAATGAAATTTAGGGAGACTAAGGATGTGCTAAGGTTATGAAAAGTGTATGCAAGGTTTGGATTTAGGAGAAAATCTTTGGAAATTATCAATCTATGAGTTTAACCTTATGAGGATGGACTTTGGATCTTGATCAAAATAGACAAAATTCAGAAAGATCAAATTGATAAAAGGGAATAGGTCAAATCCATCACGACATAGATAGAATTTGACCCAAGAAAAATGATTAAAAAATAAAACAAAAAGACCAAGGTCAATATCCTTTATCTATACACATAAGGAGATACTCTAAGAATCACACTTTGTTCTTATTATCGGCTAAGTCTAAAGAGTTCTAGGTTCAAAATGATGTCTATAAAGGGGATCAAAATGAGGGCTATGTGAGGTGAGTATGAAAAATGGAAGGATCATTAAGGGAAAATGAGGTTTAGGACATGATCAAAATAAGGACCTATGCAACCATCTAAAGGCAAGTCTAGGGTATAAAAATGTAATCTAGAGGTTAAAATGCATTGTTCTGGAAACCAACTACACACAGACAACACCAAATGTGCCCAAATAGTGCTAATTACACAAATGGTGCAATTCAGGCATAGATGGTTGCAATTGGGGCCCAAATGGACATAGTTGGTAAAAAATATGGAAACTTGGGGATCTAGGGCTTAATGATTTTCATATTGCTATGCTAGAAAGTGGGTTGAATGAGGATGATGTTAGGATCAAAATGAGGATTATGTAGGTCATGAAAAGATAAAAAATAAGAGCTAAGAGATAAAACATGAGGGCTATGGTATGAAAAATTAGGGCTAGGATATGAAAAAATACAAGTTAGGGGATGCAAGATGAAGACTAAGGGTTATAAGATGAAGACTATGAGATGCAAGGTGAGGACTAACAGATGTAATATGAAGTGTAAATAATGCTCTATGAGGAGTAAGGGATGAAAAATGAAGGCTAAAAGATTCAAGTGTGAGGATCTAGAGATGGAATACGCAAGAGTGTGTTATGCAATGATGAACTCTAAATTATGCCAAGGACTTCCAATGTTACAAGTTCTTATGTTTGTAATGGTCTCAAGGTTTTGACAAAGGGTTTTCAATATTCTAACAACATGTATGTTTGAAAATGTTAAACGCTTAAATGTGCTTGATGAGAGTTTGTAAATTTGGCAATTATCTTGATTAATGTTATGCACACACACAAGACATAATAGACAAAAATAGTTGTTGTTAAAAGACACATCATAGCCTAGGATTTTTAGACTTTATCCACTGAATTCTCACTTGAATCAAAGTTTAGTTATTCTTATCTAGAGTGGAAAACCTAGAATCTTGGCACCACAAGCTCCCCCTTACACTGTACTCACTTCTCGGGGCTACCATGATCCACTTCCCAAGGGACTATTGCCTCTACTAAGGACTATGAGAATGTGGGATTTCTTCATGGGCATGGGTGACCCCTTGAGCTAGTGGATAGAAATTTTTTTGGCTACTAAGACATATTATTTATTTTGGGCACTCATTTTAGCAAGTGGATGATAAATTTCCTCAAGTCTCATAGTCCCAAGAATTGAGGTTTGATATAACACAAGGGTATCAGAGGAGAGATATCACCCAATAATATTGTTGATAGAGAATTAACTATATCAAGTCTATTATAGAGGCAAACGTGTAGACCTGGAATTGGCTTGTTATCTCTTCGAGGTCAACCCCTAGGACCCTCAAGTGGGGGTCTTTGTTCTAAGGTAGGTCTCTCCAAAATAAATTGTAGGAATTTCTCATACACCCAAGATCCACAAGGGTGATGGGAGAGGATACATCCATGCAAATATTTGGGATGTAAATAATTCAAAGAAACTAATAAGAATATAAATTTCATTTTAAAGCACCAAAATTAAGTGTTTGCTAATCTTAAAAGACCACACACATAGTTTTGGAAAACACACAAGGTCTTCATTAAACATCTTGCACCAAAAATATTAGTATTTTTTAAAAGATTAGTCTTCTCCCAATAAATGCCACATGATATGTAAATAGATCATCAATACCACCAAAAACACCTATTCTAAGTTCTAAAACTTGAATGAAACCCTAAATGTAGATTTTGACTCAAACTTGACCATTTCATGAACCAATTGCACAATGGTAGTACCAACTATTTAGGGGAGGGCTATAAACTTATCTAAAGGCTCCCAAGTGCACCCTTATAGCACCAACTATGTCATTGGTGCACTTGGGGCTTAGAAAGGTGTGGTTGGTACCTGGGTGTTGAAAAAATGAAAACTAGGTTACTAGACTAGGCTCTGAATAAGCATACAACAACCAACACATGCAAAGGCATGGTAGTCAATTTCCAAGTGCACCATTGGTGCACTTGGGGCATAGAAGAGTGCAATTTTTTACCTAGGTGCTAGAAAACTGAAATCCAAGAAGCTATACTGGGATCTCAACAAGCATACAAGAACCTACACATGCAAAGGCAAGGGGGTCACTTCTCAAATGCACCCTTGGTGTATTTGGGGCCAAAATGTGCATAGTTGGGAGCCAGATGGGTGTAACTGGGGTCATGAGACCTAAATAGGATAAAAAAGAGTCAAAATAAAATCTACAATAAGAAAAACTCAAACTAGGGTTACCTAGTGTGCCCAAACAATACCGACTACACCCATGGTGTAGTTGGGGCCAATAAGTGCACACTTTCTCATTCAAGTGTGTAGGTTGTCACATTAAAGAAAGAAACAAAGAAAATTATAGGTCTTAAGAACCTAAAAAAAATTCTTAAGGCACCCAAGTTACCAATGACACTACCAAGTGCACACCCAGGATAGAGACCTACAAGAATACATAAAAAAAGAACAAAAGATTATAATTGGACCTCCTAATTAGGTTAGATATGACATGAGATGTTCAATTGACCTCCTAATTAAGTCTATATGACTTTTTTGTTCATTTTAAGCCAAATAAAAGGAAAACCTTACAAAGAATTGAAAGTGAATTCATTTCCTTCCAACTTAGATCTATGTAACTTTATTTTTTATTCCTTAAGTTGTATAAGTAAAAGAGTAATCATAATGACCAAACAAGTGTTAAACTCCTCCAAATGAGCTCCCTCCTTGCACCTACAAGGAAAAATAAATAAAATACAATTTAGTAAGCATGTTTCACATCAGGTTCACCAATTGTAGTGTTAGGATTAACCACATAGAGAAATAAAAGTTACATGCAAATATAACCAATATAAGAAAACAATAAATTGCATAGAAGAGAACAAAAGAAACAAAGATTTAATGTGGTTCACCCAATTCCTAGGCTATTTCCACCAACAAAAACTCCAATATTATTACTATCTAGTGATTAAAATCCACAATCTCTTATAGCTCAATATTGTCACTAGAAGCTACAATATCATCACACATTGTGAAATCCCTAACCCTAAACCATTTTATACAAGCTTTTCCCCCTTACAAAATTAGAGCTAGAATAAGTTAGAGTAACAACCAACACCTTTTACAATAGTAGAGTTATTTTTAGCTTTGGGAGCATTGCCCTCGAAAACCCCTATGGGGGCATTGCCCCTTGACCTTGCCCTATACTATGACAGGAAGCACACCTAGGGTGTTTCCCTAGGACTCCACAAGTGGTGCTACCCTTTAAGCCCATATTTCAGGTGTTACCCCAAAATCTTCATAGAAATAATTTGGGGGGAAATCATGCTAAATAAACCTCTGATTTTGATTAGGCTCCACATCACAACATGTAGGACTAGAAAATAGGTGGGATAGCATTCTATGAGAAACCACAAAATCAAATAAAATATGCTAAATATTCTAATCTACCATGAAAACAATTGAAAACAAAGAGATTAAAAACAATCAAAACCCCCTTTGAAATGTAGTTGCCATGTTCTCCTTTCTTCTCTATTGTTGATGTTGATGTAGCTCCAATTGCCTATAGTATACCTATAATTGAAAGCAAAAGTAAATGAAAAAATTATGTGATGAATGATGGAGAGAATAATATAAGTATGGTTAAGAGACAAATGAATGCAAAATGAATCAATTTATAGCCAAAATGCAAGAGCTTAGACATGAATGAGGAGATGGACATTTGTCATTATCAAGTGTGCAATTTGGCACAATATTCCTTGGAATATCTATGATGAGTATGACATAATATGGCATAACCTTAGTATGAAAATGTGATAAAACCATAGACATGAACCATTTTTAAGTTTCTACACTAAGATTAAGAAAACCTAATTAGGTGATGTGCAAACAATGTTAAATGGGTAAAATGGAAAAACCTAGTTTCAAGAGCAAGGCCTATTATTCTAATGATATTTTTGAATTGGGTCACACTAACTTGTGTGGTTCTATTAGATTGCAAATATATTATAGTGACAACTATTTCATTTTGTTTGTTGATGATATTTCTAGAATGATAACTATGATGTTTCTTAAATAAATATGTGATGCATTTCAAATGTTTAAGTGGTATTTGGCTAGAGATGAAAATGAAATAGGAAAGAGTATAAAATGCTTGAGATCAAATAGAGGTGGTCAATTCAAATCAGATAAGTTAAACATATTTTTTAATGACAAAGGGATCAAGAGATAAATGAGTACACCTAGGATTCCATCATAGAATGGTATAGCTGAGAAAAGGAATAGATCAATTATGGACTGTGCAAGAACATTGATCATAGGAAAGAATGTTTCATAGAAATATTAGAGAGAAGTTATAAGCATTGCAGTCTATACTCTAAATCAAGTTAAAGTGAAGAAAGGCACAAACAAAACACCTTTTGAACTTTGGTATGGCTATGCACCTAATTTCAATTATTTCAAAGTTTTTGGAAGAAAATGTTACATATTTAAATATGAAAGAAAAGTTAAACTTGATGCAAAAAGTGATGAAGTAATTTTTGTAGGTTATTCCACTGAATGAAAATCTTATAAGTGTTTGAATTATAACACTAACAAGATTGTGGAAAGTGCAAATGTTAGAGTTAATAAATTTGCATAAAATAATGAAGAAGAATGTAAGAAAGAAGTTTAAGACTATAGAAATTTTTTCTATATCCATGAAGGTGAACTCAACACCTTATGTTAACCAAAAAAGGTGGTTTTCAAGTAGCAATATATAGGCACTAGCGAGGTTCTATAGATTAGTTCTATTGAGCATCAAGATATAGGATTCGAGTCATAGATAAACACCACTGACCATCCAACAGAGGAAGTCAAGTTGCAACTAGAGACAACTGAAGAAGAAGAGAAAGATGAATCTAGTGAACAAGAAGAAGAAGAAACAAGACCTTAACCTATTTTGGAAATGTATGTAAGAAGACATGATGTACTAGCTAAAATCATTGGAGACAAAGATTCAAGAGTCATGACAAGAAGAAGAGTGAAGAATGATACATTCTTATTATGTGAATTTGAGCCTAAATCAGTTAAAGATGCTTTGGAAAATGAAGACTAGAAAGGAGAAATGAATGAAGAGATTGAGAGAATTGAAGAACAAGACATGCCTATTAGTACCTAGGCCAAAGGGAAAGATTGTAATTGGAACTAATTGGGTTTTCAAAAACAAGATGAATGAGAAAGGTGAAGTCATAAGGAACAATGAAAGACTAGTATGTAAGGGATATGCACAAGAAGGAGTTGACTATGGTTATACTTTTTCCCTAGTTGATATATTGGAAGGAGTGAGAACTTTTCTTTTATTTTCTACCCACAAAGGATTCATATTGTACCAAATGGATGTCAAATTTTTGTTTGTGAATGGAATATTAGAGGAAAAAGTCTACATTGAACAACCTAAAGGATTTGTTGATCCAAGAAAAAGGAATATGGTATGTAGGTTACACAAAGAATTATATGGTTTAAAGAAAGCCCCTAGAGTATGGTATGAAAGATCACACAATTATTTGGTGAAAAATGGTTTTAAAAAAAATAATGACAATAGAAATTTGTATTTTAAAAGTGAATCTAAAAGTAAGATATTTTTAGATGAAATTTTTGTTGATGATATCATATTTGGAGGAAAACATTCAATGTGAAAGTAATTTTCTAATCAAATGATGAAATTTGAGATATCACTAGGTTTTTTAGGTGCCAAATAACAATAAGTGTTAGGTTATGTAGGAATTGAGTAACAATATTTAGAGCACAACAAAGGTCAAGCATCAGAGCCTATTAATGTCGAGTGAACATTTCTTGGGATAGATGTTCGTTATGGCACAAAGCTCTATGTAAACCATTTTTGGGCCAACATAATCATGAATTTATGATTATAAGAGATGAGTATGGAGTCATATTATGAATCCCTATGAAATATATGCAACTAATCAGATTAAGTGAAGCATTAAGTGGAAATAAGGATCAATCATAGTCATTGATTCTGACCTCATCCATCTCAATGAATTCTTATTTAAGAAAGGTAATCCCTAAGAAGTTTATCCATATGTGAGGAGATGAATGCTAAGTGTTGAGAAGACATACATGGTGGCTATGATGGCTATGATAGAGTTATGCAAAATAGAATCAGTCTAAGAGGAACAAAGACAAGTAGCCAAAAGTTTAGAAAAGATAGATCTAATTAGAAGGATCAAGAAACAACCAACAAAGAGGAGATCTAAAATTAAGTAGAAAGGTGCTAACCAAAGATTAGGTGTTGAATCATTCTAATAGGTGATACAAAATAAATCTCTTTCCTAAGTAGTCCTAATAGCCTATTGTAAATCTCTTAACCAAATGCTTACTTAATTGTGAGTTTGAAATACTTTAATCAAGGTGAGACCTAATAGTCTTGTAATCCTTTATCATCAAAGACACCTCATAGGGTAGATCACAGTTTATGATCAAAACTTTGTAGCCATAATTGGCCACACTTTACAACTATAGTAGTGAATTTTTGTGGGTGGCATCCCCACCCTAGTTTTACCTTCTCCTTGGAGGGTTTCTAGGTAACCAAAATATTATGTGTTATTTGTTAATTTACTTTATGCTATGGATGTGACGTATGGTTAGTTATTTCAGTTTACATGCAGAGTTATGAGAGATGGATGCATGGTGATTTTTTTTTAAGGTTAAAGTTTGAAAGTGTTGATTCAACCCACCCCCACCAGAAATTACTTTCCCATTGGTATTTCCCACAATTGGTATTAGAGATCTATTCTCTAGTAAGAAAAGTTTGATAGCTTTGGAGGTAAGATATTGAAAAATGGAAGTCTACAATTTGGGAAAGACTATTGAGAACTAGAATATTGAAATACAGCTTGCCCTCCATCAACTCAAGGAGGCAAGTGAGGAACTACTGTATTCATTAAAGAGAAGAAAGGAAATAACTACTCAACAAAATAATACTCAATATCAAGAAGAAGACACTATTAGATTATTTGAGGATAGGAATGTTGAAACAATTAGTTAATTGTGTATTATCTTTGATGTTACACAAAATGTCATACATTCACCATTCAGTATCTATTGAGTTCACTCAAGAAATAAAGATAGTTCCCTATGTCCATCAAATATCAGGGATTACTTTAGCAGTGAATCTTTGCCATTTGGTGATCTAGTCTCATGGGTCGATCATCATTTGGCGAATAGAGCATGCAACGTAGGTCAACTGTGTTGCCAGATATTTATCAGATTTGGGTCCAATGCTTGTGATAGTCACCCATTCATTATTACATGATTGGTCAAAAATATCGATCTAATCACCAATGCAATATATATTTTGGATACATTTATTTTAAACATTTCACCATCCTTTGCATGTTGTTTCTTATTAGCCCATATTCTTTCACCATTACTACAACAAAATAATTTTCCCTTAGGTTGGGCATCACCTACCATTTTCCTGATATGTGTCAACCACTAGCCTCATTTAGCTAATTGTTTCCTACTGTGGGCTTGCATAGGAAGGTGTGTTTCACCTATAATTGACATTCTAGCTTTTTAATCTTGTGTACTTTTCCAATGGACTATAAGATATTATTATTCTACACATTTTTCTCTTTTTTGGTCTAGAGATTAGCACTTCTTATTGCAATCAAAGTTTTAGAGTGCACAGTGCATTGCCCATTGACTCATGGACCATGGTTTTTGTAAAAGGAAAGTGATTTTTAATTTATTTTTTGTCAATAGTAGTACTAGTACAGTGGTACTAGTTATTTTTTTTAGTTTTACTATCCAATGTCCAGTGGTGACTAGACATCTCACATGCTAAGATAGCCTATAGATTTGTGAATTATATTGGGTAGTACCATAGACTGTAGTACCATAGCAGTAGTACCTTTTTTTTGAGAATGAATCATATTGTTCTTATTATATGTAGTCTACTATCACTATTCATAGTCTTTGACTTTTAATTATCTGAGTCTTTTCTTCAACAACTAAGTTTATTTATTTTTTGCAACCTTTATCAGTTTGCAATGTCAAACAAGAGGGGTAACAGGGGTTTTGGTAGGATCCTTGAAAGTCAAGAGAGACCACCATTACCAAAACCAAAACCATATCAACATATTTTGGTGGTGGAAATGATTTGGAGGCACTTCCCCTAAGTAGGGAGTCACAAATTGATATTATAGAGTTGGAGTCGATTCCAGACTAGTCGGGTGAGAAAATCAAAAGTGATTCCATAAATCATGTTCATGCACAAAAGGGGAAAATAAAATTGGAATCAAAGAAAGATCGATCTCGCTAGGATTTGTCCAAAAGGAATTCTTAATTAGAATGGGTGGAAAAGTATTGGTTCATTGAACTAGTGGCCAATCCAATTGATGGTGAGCCTCTTATAGAATGCAGATGTAAGATTTGTATAGAGATAACAAAGAAGGAGAAGAGGTTGTAGCTTAAACTTGATACCATAGAAAAGCATGTCAGCAAAGTTTACAAAAAGAAAACTATAGATGGAGTTAAAAAATCCATGCTAACTTGGAAAACAAAGGACAACTATTTGCATATCAAGAATGTCAAAATATATGAGTTACACTAGCAATTACGAGAGAAGCATTCTGCTATAAAAGGTTCCATCGAGGATTTCATTGGAAAAGTAATGGAAGTACAAAATATGGGAAAAGTAGTTCAATTAAGTGTGGTCTTTTATATTTTTACTAGAGGATGTCCTATGATGGACTACCCTTCAATTAATGCCTTATTGTGCCTTTTTAAAGTTTGAAACTATCCAAATAGTCACTGGTTAGTAAATAGCAGGTAGCAATGGCAAGTTGAAAAAGAAGATATGAAGGAAAAAATAAAACACTCAAATTTCATTGCATTGTCTCTAGGTGAAGTTAAAATAATTGATATTACTTCATGGGTATGCATGCATTTTTATATTGTAAACAATCTTTTTCGTCAACCATTTTTACTATTTGTTGCTAAATTGAATTGTAGTGCAATAGCTGAAAATTTATATTATTTATTAAAGAGTACTCTAATTGAATGTGGAGGTTTGGATAACATGGAGATTGACAAAAAGTTGGTGTGTGTTGGAGAGGATGGAGCTTCGATTATGCGAGGTCATAAAGCTAGTCTTTGCAAAAAGATCAAGAATTATTTGGAACCCTATGCTATTCCCATTCATTGCATGGCCCATCGAATGAATCTAACTTTTGGAATTGTTAGTAATTTTGGTTAAGTAAAGTGGATTTTCTAATCAAAGAGATTTATCAATACTTTTGTCACTATCCAAAATGAGTTTGAGAATTTCAACACTTTACTCAAGGAATTATTGATGGGAGGAAGCTTCTTAAAGATGACGATACCAGATGCATCTTTTTGGATGGACCAGCACATCAAGTAATCTCTGAATATCTTTCATTGCTTGGACTAATCCACTCTGTGCAAGACAAATTCCCTTGGCTATATTCAAGTCTAACTAATGTTAAGATACTCTTAACTTTAGTAGCTATTATCCCCATGCTATAGGAGATGAGAAATATTATAAATAAGGTTCAACAAAGAGCTATGTACATTATAGAATATAATAAGCTACATAAAATGACATGTCATAGCCTGGATACTCTGTATCGATTACTACCATTAAATGAATTAGAGTTTGCAAAGTAGATAGAAATCATAAATTTGAACAATTCTAGGAACTTTTTAAATATTGGTGCAAACAATGAGGTATGGGCCAGGGTACATGGAGTTGAAATACCAATGCAGTACTATGCCCACATCAACCTTGATTACAACTCCAATGAAGTAGGAAGTGAAGTAGAATCAGAACCAGAGAAGTTACTTTCATGTGTTACAAGTGAAGACTTCAAGAAGATCAAAGACTTTGTACTTGACTCTATCAAGCGAGTTTTCTACAATCTTTCATCAAAAATTAGATTTAGATTCCCTCCAGAGGATCTGCTTGAAGCAATGTCAATTGTTTTTTCTCAATATTACTCTCTAAACTGTCTGACTAGTTATTGAAGAAGGATGATGACTTTGATTCAACATTTTTGAAAACCTAAAGTAATCAATGAAGTAACTATAAATGAAATTTTAGATGAATCTCGATCGAGAGATCAATCATATTCTTTTGCAAACATAATGAGGGAGCAATATGATCTTATGGAGAATCCAAATGAAGAGGGAGCAGTAACAAAGCTTTAGAAAAATCTTGGTGAGAGCAATTAGTTGAGAGATTCAATACTAGAATATTTCAAGCTTACCAATTTATGTTTAACAATGATATTGGGTTTAGTGGGGGATGAGAGAGTTTTTAGTACTTTGGGCTTCCTAAAGTCAAAGGTTAGAAACAAATTAGAAAAAAATTTGAATAATTTTTTGAGGCTCTATAATTCTAGGTATGAGGTAGATAGTTTACCTTATGAAAAGGCTCTCGACATTTGGAGAAACAAATGTTAAAGAAGAGGGATGACCAACATTTCAAACCCAAGTGGCAGTGGCAGTGCTGGTGGTCGTGGCAGTGGCGATGGCAGTGGTTCATGTCCTAATATTGGAAGAAGTGAAGACGATGTTAACTTTGGCATACATATTGACACTAACAATGAATCTGAAGAAAACACAATGAACAATGAAATGTTATATGCAATAAATGAGGAGGATTCTGATGATAGTAATGCTGAGCTTATCTAGGTGGAGTGGCAACTATAGTAGCTTCTCAACTTCAAGTTCTAACTTCTACATGAGTCAAGTAGTAGGCTAGTAGCTCTAATCTCAAACTATCTACTAATTAATTATGTTTGTAGAAGTTAATTGACAACCTTCATTCATTGTCCTTTTATAGATGCTTTTTTTTTTTTAAAACATTTTGATGTTACAAACTTACATGTTGAGATTTTCATTCATTCTAATTTTTAGACATTTGTACTTTTAGATTTTCATTTATTCTAGTTTCTTTAAGAAATTGTAACATAATGCATTTAACAGAATAAGCTCTATTTTTAAAAAATTGTATTATACTTTATAGTTATAAATCAACCTATAACATAATACATTTAACAATTACAAACAATTACAACCCTTTGCAAATGACTCAATATCAAATTGAAATGACCCTGAATTCCCTTTTATAGATACAAAGGAGCAACAATAACTATAGGTTGGTTTGTAAATATATATATAATCATATTATTACTACATGATACATTATGTGTGTACAATCACATTGCCAATTTGCCACATTGCCAATTGTACAATTTTTTCAAGTAGGAGTAGGAAAAAAAATTCCATCTGCTTTGTGTAGTAATAGTATGCCAATGCTTGACTATCCAACTATCTTGATATGTTGGCTCTTGATTCTTGTAACAATTAACATTAAACAAAGTCAAAATTAAATACAAACTTTAAAATTGAAGAGGAAGAAGTAAGAAAATAATTATAGTACTATCACTTACTAAGTTGTTACTTCTTAGTGCTATCAGCTATGACTGCCACTAACAACAATAGTAACAATTTGAGAAGATGACCCAACTCCAATGAAGTTCTTTAGGGTGCTCCATTCTGCATCATTTTGAAGCTTTATTTGTTTGAAGTTGTAGCTAAATAGTTTTAACCTTGTCAACAAAGAATACTTCATAGAGATAGATTTACATGACTTGAGAAATTTATCTATAACTTCATTCATAGTTGATAGTGGTTTGATGCAACTTGCAATTCTTTTTGGAGCAGTTTCCTCAGAAAATTTACCTAAATTAGAAATCATGGTATTTTGCAACTTTTTAATGTAATCTTCTTTTCCAATGAATTTTCCATCTGAGTAAGCTAGATTTGGTAATCCAACATTTAGCAAGTTTAATATGTTGTGATTCATCTCCATCAAGTCTTTAGAAGCAGATTTGAGAGCTTCATCTATTTCCATTACTTGTTCACAATTGTGACTCACAACAAAGGTCATTATAGAGGCATCCAAACAGATGTTTATTCCATGGTTTGCCAAATCCCTGTCACTGGATCTTTGTACTTTATTCAAAATTTGTTTAGCAAGATTTTTTAAGGAATTGGTTAAGATTCCTCTTTTAGCGTCAACATCTTTTTTTACATTTTCAAAGACAAGTTTGAGATTGCAACTTAAATCAAGCCATTCAAATAAACTATCACTGTTCTTCATTATTTTGTCCCAATTTTCTTGGTTTATAAGCTCAATCGTGTTTATTATAATATCCTTGACATGATGGTTTTTGGAAGATATCTTTCTATTTTGTCAAATTACATTCTCCATCTTTTTCTTCATTTTAGACATCTCTATTTCACTATTTTTCTATATTTCCTCTAGTTGCCCTTACCAATTATTTGCTCTCTTCCTCTCATCCTCCAATTTCTTCGTCAAATCTTGGATTTTCTTTGTAGTGGTTACCTATTTTTTCTTCTCATCCTTGAGTTCCCTTTTCAAATCATGCATTGTCTTCACAATGGACTCCTCCTTTTTCTTCGCATTGTCCAATTCCTTCTTGAAATCATGGAGTGTTTGAGTAGACTCCTTTTTCTTCTCATTCTCCAATTCCTTCTTCAAATCTAAGATTCTCTTTGTAGTTGACTCATCTTTTTTCTTGCATTCTCCAATTCCTTCTTCATATGGTGGATTGTGTTACTATTTGTAGTAGCACAAAACTTCATTTTCTTTGCATTCTCCAATTCCTTCTCCAAATCAAGGATTGTTTTTGTAGTTGAATCCTTTTTTTTCTTCATATTCTCTAATTGCTACTTCAAATTATGGATTGTGTTTGCACTAGACTCCTCTTTTTTCTTCTCATTCCCCAATTCCTTCTGCAAATTATCAATTATCCTTACCTTAGACTCCTCTTTTTTCTTTTCATTCTCCAATTCAATCTTCAATTATAATTTTCCTTGATAGCAAAGTCTAGGTCAGTTTTCAATTTATTGTTGACTTGTGCACTACTCTTGATAGACTTGAACAACTATGTAGTAGAGGCTTTTTCATGCTGAATTCTTTTTTTTGCACTCATCCAATTCTTTAGTCAAATTTTGCACTTGTTCATTCAACTTTTCTTGCTAGACAATTGCCTCTATAGGAGAAGAATTCTATATCCTATTTTACAATTATTCGAACCTATTGTCTACTGCTTTCTCCTTGGCCTTCACATTATCAAGGTCTGGTTGTAACTTTTTTATTTTCTTTGTAAGCCTTTTGTTTTCCCTCTTCACTTTGAGAAGTGTAGAGTAGACCATTTTGTTGCTCTCTTTTGATATATTGATTTTGTCAATATTTTTCACTTTTGACAAATCTATTTGAAGACTAGTAACTTGTACATCATTACGATTTATTACATTTTTTGGTGGATTATTATTTCTAGCTAGGGGCATAATAGCCATGAAGTTCATCATTTCATTATTTGGATCATATGTTAGAAATATTTTGTTAGTAAATCCCTGACATTCATCAACTGCATCACTTTTCAAAGTCTTCATAATTTGCCTATTTCTTTCACTTGTTTGATCAAACTTTGATGCTAACTCATTCAAACTAAAATTTGGGTTTGTTAACACAATTGAGTATTTGAAAGGTAAATTATGAATTGTATTGTTGAATGCTCCTCCATCTACAATTGTATTTTGAGGATTGTGAACATACTGAAGATGGCCCATTCCAAATCCTGGCATTTTAGGACTATTTTTAGGGTTTTGTATAGAAGTTATCGATGCATACATTGGTGAAGTAACCACTAACATTGCTTGCAGTATAATTATCATAAATTTTTACTTTTTTTTTTCACAAGTTTCATCCATGCTAGTGCCAATGCCAATGCCATTGGGATCAACTACAACTAGATCTGAAGATTTAATAAATATTGTGTTGGGATGACCTTCAGAAGTAGAAGTATAATGTTTTTTGACCTTTTTAGATGAATCATCTTCAATCTCATCAAATATTCCAATGATTGGTTTACTTCCTCTTTTGGGTGGGTCTGGTACTGGAACTGGATTCCAAATCCCTTCACCACTTGCACCAATGGGTCCTATACCTGGATAACCAATTTTTTGTATCATAGTTACCAATTTAGTATACGCTTATTTAATAGAATCACTCATTTGAATATTAACAATATGTCTACCCCTGGTTGACTCAAAATCCTGAATACCTTGAATTTTAGACTTGAGGTCCTTCTATCTTTGAATATCACTGTCACTGCAACTACCAAAACCATATAGTACAGTTGGATGCTCTTTATTCCAATAATCGCTGAATAGTTTATCCTTCTCAATTTATTCAAAACCTACTAATGCCTTTGGTTCACCCATTTTTTGACTCATTTTCCAAAAATAAATCATCTTGGTTTGACACCACAATTTAGATGTGCATGCCACTTTAATTGCTTTTCGCATATACCTCTTAGAAGATTGAGATGCTTTCTTGTAGAAATTTAAGTATGTTAGAGGCTTTGATTTGTATGGATCTGATATGTGTAATGTCATAATTTGGGATGACAATTCTTGCTTTGAAATATTATTCTCTGTTGCATGTTTCTCCATCTCTTTCATAACCTCATCCCAAGAACCCTTATTTTTTAAACTTTTCTATTAATGGCATCTCCTAATGTTGATATTTACTCATAGATTTCCCATTACCAATAAGTCTTATTTTTATTATGTTTAGTAGATCATAATTCTAGTGACTAACAAAATCAAAGCTAAAAAAAGTTACCAATTCATTTTCCACTTTGAAAGCCTTTCTCTCAAATGTGAGGCCTCCAATTGTGAAAGGCAAGGAAGGAAATATCATTTTCTTTTGTTGTCCAGTGAAAAGTTCATATGCGCTCTCCATCTGCTGTACATATTCTAGTGCAAAAACCCTTTCTATAACATGCATTAGAAGTTTACATGGTTCAACCGCTAAATCATAAAATCCTAAGACAATGTACTCTTCCATGAAGAACTAGTCAGCCAATTGACTTTGGCTTCCCAGTTGAATGCAATCTTTACAAGACATAGGCAATCTAGGCATTGAAGTGCCTATAATTTTTTGGTAAATAGGTGCCAAAAAGAAGTTTACAAAATGGTTGTAGTTATTATTATTAGCAGTCATCCTCTTCTTATGTGTCCACTCATATACTAGACTTGGAGTTTCTAATTTCTTTTGGGTTTTCTCATCAAACTTATAGACCTCAATATCAAGCTTGTTCTCTGTCTCAAATATTGGGTGATGCTTTGCTAAAAGAAGGTAGCACAAGTAACTTGTGAACCTAAATGTCTTTTTCTTGCCTATATTTGTACTTTGTTTAATCATTAGTAATTGTTGTTGCATAGATTCAACAATGTACTAAACAAAATCATATCTTACATCTACCTTCTCAACTGATTGACCTTGACAATGGATATTATGAATTATTTCAATAGCACTAGCCCCCACTTCCTTGTTACTATCCAATCCAAAACAAAATGATAACAAAGAAATAGTATTCAGAACCCATGACACAAAAATATCATACTAATAAGGAGGCTAATGGTCTATGTCTAGTGTAAAACTAGTAGATAACTCTTAGTTTATTAAACCCTTAATAAATGAATCTTGAAAAACTATTTCTAGTTTTTCATAAGCCTATGCTAGTTTATCCAAGTCATTGTGCTTGTTAAAGCTCTTTGTTTTAAATCCTAGCCTTAGGTCTAACAAAGTGAAAAATTCACTCTCAATTATGAATGAAATTTTCTCCTAAGTATTTTGGTTTACAATTGCCTTTCTATTTTCATCATAATTCTGAGCACATAGCATTACAATTTTAGAACAAGGGAATACTTCGAGTACAATGAGGTTTGCTAATCCAGTAGCCAAAGTAGTTAGTTTATTTATACATGCACAAATACTATTGTTATATTTTTAATAATTTCTCCCCTTTTGTGGAACCTTCCACTTTTTAAATAATGAATGTCTAATTTCCATGACTCCAAAATCTCCATGGGTAATAGGATTAAAAATTTCATGACATTCATCAATAAAAATTAGGGTTTGTAACACTTGCCTGAGTTCTATAATGTCTTTCTTTTCCTTTATGCTTCCACTCGTACTGGAGGTTTTTGACTTTGTTTTGCCCATGCTTACTAACGATTACTATCCAAAATTATTTTTCAAACCCTATTTAAAAAAATTGTAAGTGTAAACCTAAGATAATAAAAATCAAGATTTCTATTACTGCAAATTGTAATGAATTTTTAAAAAAAAATTTAAATATCAGAATCAAGATTTGATAATTGGTATCGTCCTGAGATACTCAAGTTTCACATTTTTAGTCTTTAGAACGCAAAATAGAATTTAGTTAGTCTTTGAAAAGTTGAAATTTGAAAACCCTATTGTATCAGACTCTTGACTTGGAGAACTTCCAACTTCATACTCTAAAAACATAGAAAGTAAATAGTTAAAAGTTAAAATGAATGTATTAAATAATTAATCATTTTAGGTACATTACTAAAAGTATGTACAATGTACATGTAAACGACATAAAGACTCAATAATGTAATAATGTACATAACTATAATAATAAAAAGTAAAAATTTATTACATTAATATACATTTAAAATTTTAAATTTGTTCATTTTAAATAAATAAATAAATAAAAAGTGAACTTAATTATTGATCTGATTTTCGGGTCAATTTGTGGAATGCTATCACTATTGTCAAGAGTCATCTAAAATTGTGACACTTGTCAAGGACACATGTACGATTCTAGATGTTTCTTGACAACAACAATAGTGGACCCAAAATTTACCTAATATTCATCCCAGGCTATTACCATTGGCATTGATCTGCCTATTACTTAACAATCACAACATTGCCAAGTCAAGATTGAGTAATAATTTTAAAAGACTAAATACAATTATTATTAATATTAACCAAGTTGTGACACTTGATTGAGCTTTGCAATGACTAGACATGTGTTACGATTCCAGATGAATCTAGGCACATGGGAAAACATTCCCCAAATTGGTCCAAAATTTATCTCAGGCCATCACTCTTTCTTTTAGTTAATAGTTGAGATTTTGGGTAGAATCATTGAGTACACATGTCTTGATTTCAGGTAGAAATAGAATTAAATTTCAATCTTTTAAAATTTGGCCCAAAATAGAGTTGTGATCATTGATCTATCGCTCATTGAATGGTCTAGATCAAATCGTGCATCGTTAAAACTTAAACCTTTCGAATAACTAATATTAACTATTTAAACAAGGTTCCATAGCAACTAAGTTTGTCGCAAAAAAATTGATAGAATTAGTTTAAAATGATTTTAAATAAAATATTAGCATGAAACAAATTTAAATAGCATATTAATTAATATTGAGAAAAGCATTGTTAAATAAATTGTTATTAATTATTATTATTTTATTTTTAAGTTGAGCATGTCAAAATCATGATGTTAGTTTAATTATTTATATAAAATATTATATATATATATATATATATATATATATATATATATATATATATATATATATATATATATATATATATATATATATATATATATATATATATATATATATATATATATATATATATATATATATATATATATATATATATATATATATATATATATATAATTTATAATAATAATTATAATAGTTATAATATAATATAAATAAAGGATTTTCTTTTCTATTATAGAAATGGTTTTCTTTTCTATCATAAACTTTTTATTGTAAAGATGATATGAAAAATTCAATGAAGATATATTAAATTTTATAAAATAAAATTGGTGCAAATATGAAACAATCATGAAAATAGTTTAATTTAAATAGAATAATTAAAAACATAAGAAGTAAAAATTCAACATATATATAGAACTTGAAGAGATGGCGTACAGGTGGGAATGGAGGCCATCACATTGGAAATTAGGTATTGGTAACGACAGTTTCATAGTGCCTTGGCTTCGTAGGGATGGCAGAAGGACAAGGAAATCATCTTCCCAATTACGAGCACAAGTGTGGACTAGTTTTGTTGGTGGAGGGTTTGGAAGTAAGGGCAATGGGATCTCAAGACAATCCTTTAATATTTCTTGAGCAACACAAAATAACGACAGAGTGTCTCCATGATGGAATGACAAACACTAGGGTATGGATGGTCCTAGTTCTTAGAGGCCTAGAAGGAAGGGGAATGGGGCTTTTCTATGCTCTAATGGAAATCTATTGTTCCCTCAACGCTTCAATTTCAAGAAGGTCAAACAAAATTTTTGCCAACCAAAACAAGCTCACCAAGAGAACATGGTGGCAACAGGTATGTTATCTAAAGCCTATAACTAAAACATTTGTAGGGTTTCCACTCTCTTAGTGCAAAATCCATCCTAGAATGAATCTATAAAATATTTGCAATGTAGGGCTCTACTTCTAAAATGGCTAGGACCCTGGCATTTTGTAAGGAAGATTCAAGAGAGGTTGAATGCAAACTAGGGAGGGAATATTGTGCTCAAATCCTTAGCTAATGAAATTTTTTTGGCCATTTTCCCGACACTAGATGATAAGAGGGGAATTTTAAATGGTGGCTCGTATATGCTAGATGGGAAAGGTTTTTATGTGTGTGATTGGAGGTTGAACTTCAATCCAAATACTAAAAAGGTGAAAGAGCTCATGATCTGGGTTAATTTAAAAAAACCTACCTTGGGAGTATAAGGATAAGGAAACCCTGAAGATGATTGGGGATATTTTAGGATTTTTTATTAAATTAGAAGAATTGTTAGAAAAGAATCACCTGTATCAGTATTCCCAAATCTTGGTTAAAATGCAAGATTCTTACACAATTCCAGATCACATTGTTATTCATACTTTGGAAGGGGAATTTGTAGTCAGTGTGGATGTTGATTATGCTAACCATGGTATGCTCCATTAGGATATTGGTAAAGGGAAAGGATAGGTGGAGAAATATTACATGGATTTGATGAAGCTTTTCAAGAAAAAGAGAGAAATCATTCCCCCATGTTCTATTTCCTTCAAGGAGGAAATGATATGCAGAAAGCAAAATTTGGCAAATATGATCAATGAATTGGAGAACGATCCTAGTGATGGTAGTTGCAGTTTGCATGAAGATGAGTTTTCTAGGAATGTTGCCTAGTGAACACAAGTGGTGGCTGAAACCCCCTTCTCTTAGTTGTGTAATATCAAAGGGATTGGGCATGCTTTCACTCCTCAGGATCAGACTCTGTATGCCCTAGATACTTGCGACAAGTATATGGGTGAAGGAAAATCACAAGATATGCTTGAGAGATAAATGAAGCCACTGGAGGAGAAGTGTGTCGATTAGGTGGTGGGGGAGACTTTATCTATAGGAGGCAAGGATTGGGTGGAGGAGGAAACTTTCAAAGATATCCAAATTTCTTTGATTAGAACTCTAGATTCTTTTTTGGATAGTGAGAAGGCACGAAGAAGAGATACTTTGGCTTTTGAATTGGAGTTTTCTATTTATGAGGATATTGGAGTTGATGAGTGTGGGGTTATGTATTCATTGGTTTTAGAAGAGGAGAGATCAATAAGTATGACACCATCAGTTATCAGTAAATCGAAGGTCTCTAAGAAGAAAAAAAGGGCCCTAAACCAGTGAGAGTCAAACTCACCACAGCTGGTAATGCAATAGACCAAGCCAAATTGTTGAGATCATGAAGGGGATATACCTCTTTGTGGAAGCCATGAAGCTCCTCTCATAGAATTTCAGGGGCTATAATGCCCCTACCAAATTGTGCTTGATCAAATGTGTGGTTGATCAAGTAAATGTTGATGTGGTTTTTTTACAAGAAACTAAGTTAAGTGGTGAAGGTAGTGTTTTTCTCTCTAAGAAACTCTCTTCTTGGCATTTTTTGATGGTGGATGCTAATGGTGCATCTACAAGATTAGGGGTTTTTTGTAAAGAGGCTTCAATTAGTGTTTCTTTGATTGAATCTGGCTCTTGTTGGCAATTAGTGAATATCTCTTCTTTTCAGCTTCATTTGAGTTTTCTAGCTTTTAATATATATGGGCCATGTCAACAGACCATAAAATCACACTTTTGGTGTCTTCTAATGAATAAATTGATATAGTGGAATGATAGGTTGGTGGTCCTTGGTGGAGATTTCAATGTAATTTTATCTACGGGTGAGAAACATAGGGGGTTGGTTAAATTGAATAGAGGCCATCAAGATTTTGTTGATTTTATTTTAAGGAATAATCTACAAGACTTACCATTTTCAAATGGAGATTTCACATGGACTAATCGAAGGAAAGGTTTCACTAATATTGCAGAGAAGATTGATCATCTTTTGTTGCATGGGGATTGGAGTAGCACGAAATGGTTGTACCAAGCTGATATCCTACCACTTATAGGTTTCGATCACTTTCTTATTTGTCTAAATGTTAGGAATTATTCAACTTCAAAGTGTACTCTTTTTAGATTTGAAAAGATGTGGATGTAGGAAGAAGGCTTTTATGATTTGGTTAAAGGATAGTGGAATATAGCTCCTAAACATAAGGGATCCTTTGCTTTTAAGTTTTTCAAGAAATTGTTGCATGTGAAGGAATAGTTGAAGTTGTGGAACATGGTAGTGTTAAAAAATATTTCTGATGAGAAGTTTAAGCTAGAGAAACAGTTAATGGAAGTGAATGAGGTGGTGATGATAGGGGGTTTGGATGAGGTTTTATATCAAAAAGAACTGCAGTTGAAGAAAGAATATGAGGCAGTTTTACATAAGAAGGAAATTTTTTGATGATAGAAATCTCAAAAATTGTTTCTCAAAGAGGGTGATCATAATACTAAATATTTTCATAATTCAGTTAAGGAAAGGAGAATAGTCAATAAGATTTTCTTTATTAAGAATGTGGATGGGGTTACTCTCACGAATCAAGCTCAGATTGATGGGGAAGTAGTCATGTTTTTTAAGATTCTAATAAGAACTCCATATAATAATGCCTTAGAGGAGGACTATCTAGGATTGTTGGATGGTGTTCCTAAGCTGATTTCAGATACCTATAATAACATGTTAACCTGCCCGATCTCTTTAGAGGAAGTGAAATCTATTCTTTTTAGTTTGGGAAGGGATAAGTTGACTAGCCTGGATGGGTTTCTAGCTCTTTACTTTTAGGAAGCATGGGATTATTTTGGGTAGGACCTCTAGGAGGTGGTGGAAGAATCTAGAAAGAAGAATTTTGTGTTTAAAGACCTAAATAATGCTTTTATTACACTTATACCCAAAAAGGGGGATAGGGAGACTTTCAATGATTTTAGGCCTATTTCCTTGTGTAATGTTGTATAAAAGGTGATTTAGAAGGTAATTGCAAATAGGCATAGGCTATTTTTACCCACAATCATATCCTCATAATAGAGCAGTTTTGCTCTTGGGACGTCTATCTTTGAAGTTGTCATTATAGCCCATGAAGCCATACATTTGTTGAGAATGAATAAGCATATAGGTATGATGATAAAAATAGATATTGGTAAGGCTTATGACAATGTCAATAGGTTGTTTTTGATAAAAAATTTGGATAAGTTTGGTTTTAGTAGTTGCTGGTGTAAGTGTATTCTTTCTTGCATTGATTCCCCTTGTATTTCAGTTTTAGCGAATGGCAGCCCTCAAGGTTTTTTGATATGGAAAGGGGTATACATCAAGGTGACCCCTTATCTCCCTTTCTTTTTATTATTCTAATAGATGTACTGGGTAGAGAAATTTCTAAAGCAAGAAGGAATAGAAGGTGGAATGGACTGTAAGTTGCTAGAGGTGTTGATGTAGTAACACACTTACAGTTTGTGGATGACAACTTTCTTATGGGAGAGGCTAGTATTAGGGAGGCTCAATGTATTAAAAATGTGCTAGAGGAATATGGTAAAGTTTCTAGGCAGTGTATTCAATGGAGAAAATCAAAATTTTTTTTTTTTAATATTGCAAACAAGATTTAGGTGAAGATATGCCAATTTTTGGGGGTAAGGCAAGGAATCCTACCTAATAAGTGCTTAGGTATACCTCTGTTTCAAGGCAAGAATAATGCTAATCTATGGAAAGAGTTGATTGATAGTTGCATCAGGCATTTGGATGGTTGAAAAGGGAGGTTGTTATCCTTTGTGGGAAGAATCTTGCTCCTTCAAATAGTTATTTCAGCTATTCCAACCTTCTCTATGAGTTGTTTGAAGATACTAGTGGAGGTATTAAGGCATATTAAACTAAGGATGAGAAAATTCTTGTGGAATGGGACCCAAAATGAAGAAAAAATTCCTCTGGAACCATGGGAATTCTTGTGCAAGTCAAATAAATAAGAGGGAGTGGGCCTTAGGAGGTGGCAAGTTGTCAAAAAGGCTTTGGGAGCCAAGTTGATAAGGGAGATGTATGAGCATCTAGATCAACTATGGGTTAAAATACTATAGGCTAAATATTTAGATTGAAGGGATCCATTATGGATTGTGATAGTTAGAAATCCTCTGAAAGGTTCATCTATTTATAATTTCATGTTGGAGTGTAGGCCTATTATAACTAAACATATCTCTTGGCACATTGGAAATGGGGAAAAAGCCTCCTTCTAGCATGATTCCTAGAACGGGATGGAAAAATTGGCTGAGTTGGAAGGTATGGAGAATCTTATTCCTATGTTGGAGGCTACCTAGGTTACCACAATGGACTATTATGTGGAGGAAAAACATATGGAGTTAGGCCCATGTTGGGTTTGGAGGGACTTTTCTAATTTGCAACTGTCAGATGAGCATAAACCAAGGCTAGAAGGCATTTTTAAGGAAAGACAGATTATTTTGAGCAATAAGGAGGATAGGAATGTTTGGTGTGCATCCAAGAGTGGATTTTATTATACTAACCATCCAAGAGTGTATTTTATTATACTAAGTTTGGATATCAGCTTAGTGGAAATGTGACAACTCCTGTGTCATGTCCCCTTTTCAAATAATTAAAAATAATAACTTTTGCTAAGGAAGGTAGGCTCAAAAAGTGAAGTTTCAACAAAAGGGGCTAATATTTGGAAACAAATGGACTAATAAATGAAATTTTTTATTAAAATATATTTAATTTACCCCTCTTGGTTGTGAGTTAGGGTTATTCCTTCTTTTAAAGGGATTTGGAGGCAATTCGGGCTCATTCTAGAACTTGATTTTTGCTCATTGCTTTGTTGTTCTTTAGAGGATGCCAAACTTGTGGAGAAGGAGACCCAAGCATGGGATTTTGTAATTTTTTAGGTAGGATAATAATGGTATTTTGAGGCCATTCCATGTGCAAGATCATGTAGAGTTTTCCCTTGTGCTGAATAGTGCAAATTTGTGAGTTTTCGAGTGTGTTTCTTGTAAGAGTTTGGTGTTTCTGGTTGAGTATTTCATATCAGTTTGGTTCTTTGATATATTTTAGATATTTAGATTTTAAAATAGAGCTAAATATAGGTATTGGGTCATGGTTATACTTCTGCGATAGATTATTAGTATTTTATGGTGTTTCTTAGCTATTTTGTGTTGTTTTTGGGAGCCCAATGAGCATTGTTTTTGTCCTCTGTTTGGGAGCTGTTGTGTAAACTTTATATAGATCTAGGAATATAATTTTGTGGGATGTTATGCTGGAAATTTTTCTTTAAAAATTTCTACTTTCAGATTTATTAATAAGATGTGAAGTTGTGAAGTTTTTGGCACTATTTCAGGCATACCTAATTTGTGTTTTTTTTGAGAAATTGGTTGATCTTTTGAAATATTGGTTGTTTAATTTTAAATATGATTAGAGACTTTAAATATAATATAAAATCAGAAAGGGAAAATTATAGTGGTATCAGAGCTAAGATCTTGCTAGCCTAATAGTTTGTAGAAGTTTGTATGCAACTAAGTGAAAGAGAAAAGAGATATTTGCAGTGAGAAAAGAATATTTTTTTTTTGATCAAACCTCTAGTTAAAAGTAAAAGTAAAAAATCCAAGCAAAGAAAAAGTATGGCTAACCTAGATAAGATGGTAAAGAAATTCTTCTAGGACATCCAAAATACTCAGAAGTAAACAGTGGATAGTTTGACAGAAACTAGGGAGGCTTTGTGAATATTGACAGAAAAACTACAAGGAGTTGCATCTACTAATGAGAAAGGGAGCACTTCAGAGGAGCCATGAAATCTAAAAACCACACCCTCTAAATCAACAAAAACTATTTTCCTACATGTACATGAGCCACCAGTACCAAATCTAGCACTTAGTCTTGTGGAAGAGGTTATAGGTAAGTTGATTGCATTAAGAGCTACTTACAATGGCTTAGATGATGACTTTCATAGTTTGGTTCCTTTTAGAGAATATGTGGATATGATGAACACTTTGATGCCCAAGAAAGAGTATAGGAGGGAGCATGACATAAGTAGAAGAGAGCTCAAAAATAAAATAAGAAAGTTTACAACACCTACTTTTGATGGAAAAAATAAAATCTCAGCAAGAGCATGGCTACAAAAATTACAGACCTTCTTCACACTTAACCCCATGAAGGAGAGTGATGTCATTTAATTCACAATTTTACACTTGGAAGATATAGCCTATGATTTGTGGTATCATAGAATGACAACTTAAGGTCATGATCAAGTAACTACATTTGATGATTTCAGTCAAAGAGTGATAGATAGATTTGACCTCAAGGATGATGAAGAGTATTTTAAAGAATTGTCAGAGTTGAAGAAAACCAAATCTGTTAATGAGTATATAGAAGAGTTTCAAAAAGTGGCTATTATGGTACCTAATATGAGTGAAAAGAGCATTGTTTATCTTTTTCTTGATGGTTTGGAAGATTCTATTAAGGGTCTACTTTTGGCTTTCTCACCCTCAACCTTAAAGAAAGCTATCAAAAGAAGCTTGCAACTTGAAACTTGTGTACCTATGAAACTAGTCACTAATCAAAAACTCCTAAAACTTTGGCAATATAAGGGGAATTTTTAGAAAAATACTTTTCCAGCACTACCACCAAAGAATGTGATAAATGTAGAAAAAAAGAAGGTAGATGAAGAGACTAGGAGTGAATTATAAAGGAAAAAGCATTGTTTCACTTATAGAGAACCATGGGTTCCAAGACACAAATGTTTGGGGAAATGTCAAGTGCACTATATTGAAGTTGCTTCATAATCTAATTCAAATGAGCATGAGGAATTTCATGACATTAAAGAGGATGAAGAAGAGAAGGAAAAAGAAATCAGCAAGGATGGCACTTTAGCAGCATTATCAGGAGTCCCAAGATACCATCTCTTTCGAATTCAAGGGGTACTAGCAGGGAAAAGGTTGACAATTTGGCTTGATAGTGGGGAAATTTGAAATTTTATTGATGAGGGATTCATCATGAAAAGAGGGCTTAAAGTAATATATTTTGAGGGATTCAATGTTACTATAGCTGATGGATTCACTATGCCTTCCACGTGGGTGGTAAAACAACTTAACATGACTTGAAGAGATTATGAGTTATGTGATGACTTCTATGTTGTTGGCATTGGGGAGAAAAATCTTGTATTAGGTGTTCAATGGTTGCACTCTATTGGAGGCTATTACATGAACCATCAAACTATGGAGTTTAAATTTTATTCCAATGGAAAAGAAGTCTTATTGAGAGGCTTATCGAATGGAGCACCTAAGTTGGTCACTGCAAAGAGGATGGAGATGAATTTTTGGAGAGGACAAGTAGCATAGGCAGCAGGAGTCATAATCCATACAACAAAGTCTCCAAATAATCAAGGTAATTTCCATTTTGAAATTCAAAATATTCTTGATAAACATAGTATAATTTTCAATGATTTGCCTCTAGGATTACCACTAGATAAAGGTTTTGAGCATGTTATAGAGTTAGAATAGGGTGCCAAACTAGTTATCACAAATCCATACCACCATCCAAGAGGTTATAAGGAAGAAATAGAAAAAACTATTAAGGAACTCCTAGACATGGGATTCACAAGGCCTAGGTCTAGTCCATTTGCATCATTTGTGGTACTTGTCAAGAAAAAGGATACTACAATGAGAATGTGTATAGACTACAGGGCTCTAAAAAAGAAGACCATAAAAAACAAGTATCCCATACCATGCATAGATGAACTCATTGATGAGTTACATGGTGCTATATACTTCTCAAAAATTGACTTAAGATGAGTGTACCATCAAATCCAAATGAGGAGGGAAGATGTGGAAAATGTAATCAACTAAAAATGGTCATCTAGACTATGAGCCCCCTTTCTAGCATTTTTTCATAATTTATCTAATAGTTATTTTTTGATCAAATTCTCAAAAATCTATTTATTTGATTATAACCTATGGTATGAACACTTTATCCCAAGTTCATATTTAATTAAAAGAACATTTCCCTCTTTTAATTAAATCAAATTCCCCACTCATCTCTTATCCTAAGTGTGCACACATAAAGCATTATTCCTATTTTAGAAATAAAAGAAAAAACATTTTTGTCTACAAATGAATGCACATTTTTCTATGTGAGAGTAATCTTCTACTTTTAAAATAACTTTAATTCTCCTACACACATTTCAAACCTTCTCAAAAGTTAACCATTAATTGTGATTGGTTGAGATGCTTGTGTACATGGATCACTCAAGATGTATTCTCCTCCCTTGATTATTCATATTTTGCTTCTTAATCTCTTCCATCCATTTTTATTTAACAGGGAGGGCTCTCTCCTCATTCAAAAAATCTTAGTCTCTCATGCTATTGTTATGCTGCAAGTTTTCTTGGTGATTTTGGAGACTTGGAGCATTCTTGCATTCTTGCATTTTAGCTTATCTCTCATTCTACTTATATTTTGGCATACTTTTTAGCTTAGTTTAATTTATGTTTTAGCTTAGTTCTTTTTGTTAACCTACATTTCATTAGAATAGCTTGCATTTGCATTGCATTTTATTCTAGATTCTTGGATATTGGCACTCTTGCCTCTACTCTTTGAATCTCTCATTCTATGGTGCACCTTGCAAGGGTTGCATAGTTTGGTTCATTTGAGAGCCACCATATCATAGCATTTTCATGTCATAGATAGAGAGCTGTAAGCTAGCTCTTGAGACTCTCTCTTCCATGGGTTCTCTCAAGAATAATGGTTTATAGAAGTGTGACACTTTTATGCACACATTTTTGGCACCCACCGCTGGGCTAGAACCAAGTTTCTAGCTCTATTTTCTTTCTTGCATTTTGGTTACATTACCATTTCTTTTCTTTTTTTACAAAAAATTCTTGGATCTAATCAAGTGGTTTTGCAGGTTTCTTACTTTGATTTTAAAGCTAACCTTTGTGCAGATTTGTTTGAAGGCCAAAACCCTAGTTTTGAAAGATTTGAGCATACCTTTCAAACTAGTTTGAGTTCGTATCTAATTTTATTTTTCACAAGTTGGGGATGTATCACACATGTCTCAGTCTAATTTTTAGATCATTTTGACTTGATTTGCGTTAGTTATGATTTTTTCTTTGTTTTTCAAAAAAAGTCATTTTTGGTCATAAATCAGATTCTTTTTTTTTTAATTACATTTTTAGAAAGCTCTTAAAATTATAGAGGGGTTCAATTCTTTGTAGTTTTAATTTAGAGGTCATATTAGGGCCCAAATGCTTGATTTGATAAGTCTAGTCTATTTTGACAAAATGGGTCCCTAGGGTACAAATGAAGAATTTTTTTTTCAATTTCTTTCATTTTTGGAAATATCTCTAGTTTTTAGTAGGGTTTTATTCTTTGCACTTCTATTTTTGGATCTGAAATCATAGAAAACAAGTCCAATCTTGTTGACTAGGTCAAAAGCAAAGAGTAAAAATGAGAGCATTTTTTATTAGTTTGCACTTTCTTTGCATACACTTGGTTGGAAGATAACTTGGATATTTGAGGCAACTAATCACTTTTTGTTACAGGTCTTATTTGGTTATTATACCCTAAACCTTGGTTGTTTTGCAAGGAGTTTCTCATTTCATTGCTAAAAAGAATGCATGTCAAAGCTTCAAATGCACAACGGCTACTAAAAATTGTTTGCACGACTGCCCAATGCATAAAAACCCAACTTGATTTCTTTTTTTTCATGTGTGGCATCTACTAGTTGTCTATTTTTTTAGGCATAGTAAACTTGCAATTGGGATTCCTTGGTGATAGGAGAGTATGCTCTTCACCCTTGTAGTGAATCAAAAATCTTGACCCACCTTTGGATTTTGAAAGCAAGGGGGTAATTGAAACTTCTTGGTGTGTTTGGGGGAAGAAATCGAGGTAGGAGAGTATGCTCTTCACCCTTGAGGTGAATCAGAAATCTTGACCCTTGAGAGTGGATCCATTTTAAGGTAGTTACGATCTTTTAGAGGGCCTGCTCTCAAACAACCTAAGAGGAATGACCCAAGTGGGGACAAGAAAATTACCTGAATATTCCAACCCACTATAATCTCAAGGCTATCAAGGACAAAAAACCTTGGTAGACATAGCACTTGTCTTACCTAGTGTGATTGCTTGAGTGATTGCAACCATGAGGTGATCACTAGAGAAGAATGCTTAAGGTACTCTTATGGTTGCGAGACTAGTTACTCATTGCAAGGTGAGGTGTTCTGAATCAGGAGCAAGAGGCGTGCTATGAATGGAAACCCTTTCTATACACCCTAGGTTAGTATCTACCCTATTTTGCTGCTCAACTTCTTAGTGCAAGTATAAATCCTAGTGGATTACCCGGATCACCCCAAGATTTACACTCACCATATGTGCTCTCTTAGTTGTGCTTATGACACTTATATGACAAAGCCAATATCTCTTGTGGGTAAGCACTTGGTGTAAGGTGAAGGAGCATCAAGTGTGGGCCAAGTTTTTGAGTAATGAACCATGACTTCTAGGTAGATATTGCTTGATTTGTTCTTGAATGTGCTAGACATGTGGAAATCTTTGGAACATACACATGATGATAGTTCTAGGGCTTTCTTTTAAGACCTTTCAAATGCTTGTGTCATGCAAGGTTTCTTTGTCCCTTGCATGATTGTTTGAAGACTACTCCATCTGTCACTATCTTGCTTGGAAAGAAATGTCTTTTGAACATCAAATTTTCTATGTCATCAACTATTGTCAAACTTTGTCAACCAAGTCAAAGCATCAAGTCTTAAAAATTTTCTTGTGTTACTTACTAAAGGGGGTTTCATCATTTGGATTTGATTTGTTATGTCTCTAGTGCTTAAACATACTTAAAGTGGCTCTTCGGTCTTAGTGCTCTTGGTCTTTCTATCTTCATGGTCTATGTCCTCTTGCTAGTTATTTTTTTTCTGAAATGGTTACCTTGATTTCTTGACTACACTCTTGGGTTGGGAAAGTTGTTTACTTGTCACCCCACTTTCTCTATCTATTTGGCTATTTGGTTTCTTGCCTAGCTCTTCACTTTAGTCACTAGTGTCATAATTTTCTTGGACACTTTTCTCGACAAGTCACTTTAATATCCCTTTACTATATTGACAAGTGAATACTCTACCTCTCTAGTTTGGACATCAAGTTATCTTGTGTCACCTTCTAAGTTTCCTCTAGTCTCCTTCATGATTGATTATCTATCTACCAACTATGGGCTTCAAAGCTTGTGCTACCAAACCTCAACCAAATCTAGATGATCATGATATCCTCAATGCCATTAAAGAGTTTCAAGATCTATATGCTCAATACAAAGAACTAGAAGAGACAAATGATCTTTCTTATCTTCATCTCTCTAAGCGCATGATAGAAATAAAGTCTAAACTTGAGAAAAGGTTAGAGGAGAAGATTGCATCATTACATGAATCTTCCTTAAGGTCTTTATATGCATGTGAGTCACCTTCTTTGAGGTCATCCTCTTCTTCTAGGTCTACATGCTCTACTACCTCCTTTGAGCCTATGCCAAAATTTCATGATAAACCTATCTTTGACCAAGAAAATGATGAAAACATGGATGCATGCTATTCACTTGAGAAGCAACAAAATGACTATAGATATACTTTTGATAGAAAATTTTCTCCCTTGGAAGATTCTTATGATGACACTTTGCAAACACTTCTTGGTACCAAGCTCATCATGTTACCTAAGTCTACCTCATATGGAAACCCATTCTTGGATATCTATTGTGCTTATCATCAACATAGTGTGCATAGTACTTCAGATTGCATTGAACTAAAACATAAAATCCAAGATATTATTGATAATGGAATTATTGATACCTCTAATGACTCATGTGATGAGGATACTTCTCTTGAGCAAGATTACATTGATGAACCTATGTCTAGTAGTGGCTCTATTACATCTTCCACTTCTTCCAATACTCATGCATCTCCCAACACTTCAAAGATTTCCAACATGCCTCCATCAAATAAAGAACCTAATGCTTTCCACATTGACTATGTTTATCCTCAAGGGCTACCTCTAAAAGAAACTCAAGCTAACCTTCACTTGGCTACAAACCCTTTCCATGCTACTAAGCCTACTCCAAGCACTACTCCACTTTCTCTTCATTCTCCCTTGTCCTTAGAAGTGGTTCCATGTCAAGAGGAATTTAAAAAAGAAAAAGCTATAAATGTCAAGAAAGATCAAGATCAAGCACACTTTCATCTCCTTCAAAATTTCACCCCTTTGTATCCTATGTCTTTTCCATCCCCCAAGTATGATGAAGATACCACTTCCATTATCTCTCTTGAGCTTACTGAAAATTATGACAAAAGTTCTCTTCCTATGCTATCCAAAGCTACTTGTCAAGATCAAAGTGTCCCCTCATGTTCTACTTCTTCATATCCACTTCAAAAGTGTGCTCAAGCTTCAACTGCTCCTATTAAAAATGGTGTTCCTATCAAAGCTACTCATGAGTATATTGATGGCTTTGACTATGTTTCTCACTCTAAAGATGTTGATATCCCTTTCCACTATCCATTTGCATATCCTAATTCTATCCTTGGTCCTCATCCATCAAAGCTAGAGCTTTCAAACCTTCCATCTGTATTGGGACCTTATGTTCCTTTATCTCCTACATTTTCCACTCCTAGCTCTCCCATAATACCTCAAGATCAACAAAGATACTCATCCTTGACAAATTTCCACCCATTTATCCATCTAAACTAGTCATATCTACCTTATTCATCCACAAATCCCAAGTCCTTTAGAAGTGAGAATAAACATAAGAATCCATTGAAAAATGAAGATCACTATGTCCCATCTAAATGACATGTGAAGGCTAAGAAGGAAAATGTACAAAAGAGACCACAAAGGTCCACTACTCAAAGAGCTAAATCAAAGAAAATATGGGTTCCTAAATTCATCATTGAAGAAATACACTCTCAAGCATCCAAAGAAAAAGAAAAATCTAAAGCTGTATGGATTCCTAGTCTCTTTTAAAAGACTTGAATACTAAAAATAATTCAAAGTTGACATTCATGCTTCCAAAGGCTTCTATTCCATCTTCTTCCAAAAATCTTACTAAAAATATTCCAAAGCCTTCCACTCCACTTTTTTCCAAATCTCTTCTACCACCTCATACATCTAAAACTAAAAATATTTCCTCCATGATTGCTACATCATTCTGATACCCTTCAAGGTGTGTGTCGATGTTGATCTTGCCCAATATTTCAGCTACCCTCATGAAATCCTCTAAAGCCTACACTTACTTTTTATACATAAACTCGTATCCTCCATATACTCTTCCTATTACCATCTCTCTTCCTTTATCCTATCAACATCTTTGAGCTTACCTTTCTATGGTCTTGGCTTATCATGACTTATCTTTCCTATAGGAGCACTATATACATTGAAAAAGATTGAGTTCTTTCTAAAAATTCAAAAAAAAAAAAAATTTAAAAGAAAAAATTAAAAAAGGAAAATGTGCCTTGGTGAAAACCACTCCGTGTGGCACCTTGGTAGCAAAAGTAAAGAGAAATAAATTCATCCTATGTTGAAAACTACTTCTTGTGGCACCTTGTATAAGTATTGTGATGAAAACCTAGCAAATAGGCATCATGCATAATTCTTCCATCATCCATCTATCCTCTCTTCTCTCTTTGGTCTTGACAATGTTGAGCTATCTTTTCATATTGGCTATCTTATCCACGAGAAGTTCTATTGTGCTATCTCATTCACTCATAGCCTCCATCTTGAGCTTTATTCTTATTGCTTTATCCCATTACTATCCTATCTAGTTAACCCCTGAGTCTTCATCATAATAAATAAAACATGGTTCTCATAGTTGTCTTGACATGGCTACTCTTTTGGACTACATGCTTCATGCTATCTCACTTGTTGGATTCACTACTTATCCTACATGCTATCTTGCTCATTACTTCCATTGCTTATCCAAAACATACTTCATCTAACTATTTCACCTCTTTCCCTAGCTTGGGTACTCTTGAGGAGTTAGTCCTTCAACATCACTTTCACTTGCTTCATACTCCTTTCTTATATGTCTTTGCTTATCTACCATCTCATTTATCCATCATGTCCTATACCTTGCTAGAAATTGGTAGAGTATGATGTGATCTTTCTTGAGAACTAGTAATCTCTAAATCATTCTAAAAAACCCAAAAAAAATCATATATGATGCTGAAAAAATCCTAAAAATTAGAAAATGTCCTGAAAAAATGATCATCTTAGTGAAAACCTAGCAATAGGCACATTGATGCATGACCAAAAAAATACAAAGAAAATTGAAAAAAATCCATTAAAAAAAAAAAAAATTTCCAAGTGGTGAAAACCTGGAAGTAGGTGCTACTTGAGACCCTTGCACCTCGATCTATAAGTCACAATCACACACTCTACAACACATATCCTAGCTTAGAATTGTTTCTTTTCCTTGTCTTGGGGGCATAGCTACTTATCCCATTGAGGTATTCTTGTGCATTAGGGTTTCTTTGACACCTCAAAAAATAGTGTTTCTTAAACACTACCCCCACCTTAACATTAAGTGTTTCTCAACACTTTTCAGATAGTTTACCTATGGTCTCCGATGTCACAATATTTCTCACTATCAGAATCAAGTCTTGAAGAAATGGCATGGTAACTTACACACACGCACTTAAACACTTAAAAAATTGAGCTATGTTGATCTTTATCTACTTTGGGTGTTGTCTATGATGATTTCTTTATTATGTGTTCCCTCCCTAATAGTCTCTTAAGGATGTCATTGACTAGAAGACTGGGGGCATGGGGCACATTTTCTTGATTTTTGCTTGTGGGTATACTTTATCTGTCTATAGTGTTTTAAGAATTCATGCTTGTTCTATTTGACACTTTGACTTATAAATTTATTACCCTTGACTATTTTTTGCAATACCACACTCAGGGGTTATCCTGGCACTTATGCCTTGATACAAGTGTACTCTTGCTATACTAAACTTAGGGAATCTAATAGTGTAGTCATCTTGACTTCTATGTATTTGATGCTTAGGTTGGATTCCCACATTTCTATCTAATGTAGGGGTAAAAGCACAAACCTATGTCACTTTTTATAAAGAAACGTGATATCAAAATGTGACAGTTCAACATTAATGACAAAAAAAATGGTAATTGTGTTTAAAATATGAAGATGATGTAAACTGATGAAATGTGTAGAATTGTATGAATTTTATGTCTATACTTTTTATAATTTTTTTGACTAAGAATTTATTCATTTTATTTTATTTTGAAGTCTCTTTTTTAACTATAAAAAATATAGGATGTAGTTCCCATCAAACAAGTGTGTGCAAATCATCTTTTTTTGTTCTGATTTGAAAATATTTTATAGATGACATGTATAGCTAGTGAACAAAAAAAGAAATAATTATTTTTAAAGTATATTTTCTTTGTTATAAGTACTCAAGTTCAACCTTGTCAGAATCCAACAATTTTTTCCTCCCGTCAAAACTTTCCTATCAAATCTATACCTTCTTGAAAAAAAAGTACATATTTGTGAAGAGGATTATCTCCTCTAGTGATAAATATTTTTATTTTTATTTTTTTGATATGATTTACTATTTATTTTCCTTTTTTGAGGGAGAATCTTCTGTAATGTTGAAATATCAACTTATAATATTTTGAGATTATAACATATTATAACTAATCAAAACACTCAAAAATTTATATGATGATTATATTGAATCTAAGATCTATAAAAGGGTATTTTTAGTTTTTGAAAAAAGTTGAGTTTTGATAGAGAAATGAGATTTGACCAAAACAGATTTTTGTATCACAAATGGTGACACAAATCTGTGCTTTTACCCGTAGATCATGTTCATATCCTCATAGTTTTACTAGTGATGATTGTGTGATCTTATGATGTCCCTAATAAGGCTTGATGATAAAAACTAGGACCTACTTATGTAACCCTTGCAATTGCACCTTTTGATACTAGCTTGCATTCTAGGGTTCATTCTAGGTTAGCTTTGCATTTTGCAAGTTGAGAGAGCTCTCTTCTTTATCTTTCATGGACTTGTTAGCTAACTATGTTCATCCTTCTCTTGTATCTTCTCGATCTTATCTTATCTCTTCTTTCCTATTTCTCGCTTCTTTTCTTTCTTACTGTCTCATCTATGCTTTTGACCTATTTTTTCTAATCTCAACATCCTCGATCCATTTTTGAGATCAAAATCCAAATTTGGCTTCGTCTTACTAGTCAAAAATTTCTTCTTTCTTCTATGTGGTTGGCTGACCTATTGAGGCTTAACCTTTGAATCTTCTAGGGGAAATCATCATTTCTTCATTTTTTTCATCATTTCTAGTCTCTTCCACTTGACATAATTCTTATGCTTTATCTTTCTTGGTCAAATTTAGTCAAACTAGGTCATATCTTCATAGTTAGGTGGTCACTCTTTGGTCTTAATCTCTTATCTATCATCATGAACTTTTTTTTGTTCTGATTTGATCAAATCTAGCTTATTTATGCATCTCCTCTATCTCATTTTGATTTCGATCCCGAGGGGGAAAAAATATTCTATCATCACTACTACAACTATCTATTTCTTAGGAGCATATGTTTGATCTATTCAATTTCTCTTGGTCTATCTTCTTTTCTACGTGTTAGCATTCTTCTTGAATTCTAACATTGTCTTTTTCCTAATGTTCAATACTACTGCTATTAAGCTATACATTCAAGACTTCCTATCTCTTTCTACATTTCATTCTTCATAATCAGATCTTTCTATCATCTTAGCTTCTTCATTCTTTGATATAATTTATTCCCATGCCAATCACACATTAGTCAAAGAGGGGTGAATGTAATCAACTAAAAATGGTCATCTACACTATGAGCCCCCTTTCTAGCATTTTCCCATAATTTATCTAATAGTTATTTTTTGATCAAATCCTCAAAAATCTATGGATGACCACTTTATCCCAAGTTCATAATTAATTAAAAGAACATGCCCCCCTTTTAATTAAATAAAATTTCTCACTCATCTCTTATCTTAATTGTGCACACATAAAACATTATTCCTATTTTAGAAATAAAAGAAAAGACATTTTTTGTCCACACATGAATGCACATTTTTCTATGTGAGAGGAATCTTCTACTTTTAAAATAACTTTAATTCTCCTATATATATTTCAAACCCTCTCAAAAGTCAACCATTAATTGTGATTGGTTGAGATGCTTGTGAACATGGATCACTCAAGACGTATTCTCCTGCCTTGATTATTCCTCTTTTCCCCTTAATCTCTTCCATCCATTTTTCTTTAAAAGGGAGGGCACTCTCTTCATTCAAAAAATTTTAGTCTCTTATGCTATTGTTATGTTGCAAGTTTTCTTGGTGATTTTGGAGACTTGGAGCATTCTTGTATTTTTGCATTTTAGCTTAGCTCTCATTCTACTTACATTATGGCATGCTTTTTAGATTAGTTTCATTTATTCTTTAGCTTAGTTCTTTTTGTTAGCTTGAATTTCATTTAGAATAGCTTGCATTTGCATTGCATTTTATTTTAGATTCTTGGATATTGGCACTCTTGCCTCTACTCTTTGAATCTCTTGTTCTATGGTGCACCTTGCAAGGGTTGAATAGTTTAGTTTATTTGAGAGCCACCATCTCGTAGTCCTTGCACGCCATAGATAGAGAGCTATAAGCTAGCTCTTGAGACTCCCTTTTCCATTGGTTCTCTCAAGAATAATGGTTTACAGAAGTGTGACACTTTTATGCACATAGAAAAGACTACTTTCAGATGTCACTATGGGCACTTTGAATTTATTGTTATGCCATTTGGCCTCACTAATGCACAAGTAACATTCCAAGCTTGTATGAATAAGCTATTCAGAAATCATCTTCAAAAATTTGTTTTGGTATTTTTTGGTGATATCTTGATTTACAATAAACATGGGAAGAGCATCTAAAGCACATAGACACTATTTTAGGAATCTTGGAGCAACAATACTTCTACGCTAAGCTATCTAAATGTGAGTTTGGTTTTATAGAGATCCTATATTTGGGACACATTATAAGTTCTAAAGGAGTACAGGTTGATCGACAAAAAATCCAAGCAATTTTGGATTGGCCTCCACCCACTAATCTTGCTCAGTTGAGAGGTTTCTTCAGGTTGTGTAGCTATGATAGGAGATTTTCCAAGGGATTTTCTCAACTTGTTGCCCCCTTGACTGATTTGACAAAGAAAGGAGCTTTTGTTTGGATAGAAAAGGCACAAAAAACATTTGATAATCTTAAGGAGGTAATGAGTTCATGCCTTGTGCTTGCAACTCCAGATTCCTCGTTACCTACTGTTGTTGAATGTGATGCTTCTAGAGAAGGTATAGGGGCTGTCCTAACTCAATGGGGACATCCAATAGAATTTGAGAGTATAAAACTAAATCAATTAGACAAAGGTTATTTCATCTATGATAAGGAAATGATGGAAATCATGCATGAATTTCATAAGTTTAAACAATATTTTCTATGTGGGAGATTCATTTTAAAGATAGACCATAATAGCCTCAGGGTCTTCTTGAACCAAAGGGATTTGAATGGTCGTCAAAAAAAATGGGTAATCAAATTGCAAGCTTATGATTTTGATATTGAATACATGAAAGAAAAAAATAATGTGGTTGTTGATGCTCTCTCAAGAAAGACCACTTTGTGTTCCTTAGCATCCATCTCTGCTGATTAGAAAGTCTCCATAATTTTAGAGTATGCTAAAGATTCCTTTGACACCAAGATTTTGGATAAGTTAGTGGATGATAAAAGGTACAAGGTTTTTGATGAAATTATTTATTACAAGAACAATATCTTCTCAGTGCCAAGATCAAAAATTAAGGAGAGGATATTGAGGGCCTTTCATGACACACCTTTAGCTCGTCATCAAGGATACTTCAAGACATACAGGAAACTTTGAGAGTAGTTTTCATGGAAGGGTATGAAGGAGGATGTCCTTAAACACATTAAGGAATGTATGGTATGCCAACAAAACAAGAGTGAGCAAATTTTTCCTGCAAGGTTGTCGCAGCCACTTCCTATTCTTGAACAAAAATGGGTAAGTATTTCCGTGGACTTCATCACTAGGTTGCCCAAGGTTCAAGGTAAGGATTGCATATATGTGGTGGTAGATACACTAACTAATTATGCACATTTCTTTTCCATCACATCTAATTTCAAGGCATCACAAGTGGCCAAATTGTTCTTCAACAAAATTTTTAGATTACCTGGCTTACCTAGAAACATTGTCAGTGACCGGGACAGTAGATTCCTTAGCTCTTTTTGGAAGGAGCTTTTTAATTTGGTAGGGATTGTACTCACTACTAGTACTAGCTATCACCCTCAAATATATGGACAAGCAGAGATAGTTAATAAATGGATAGAGGGATATTTGAGGAACTATGTTTCAAATCAACAACATGCTTGGTTGAAATGGTTGCACCTAGGGGGGTCTTGTTACAATACATCTCATCACATGTCTATTGGTATGCCTCATTTTTGTGCTCTTTATGGTTATGATGCCCTTAACTTTTTTGATCTAGTACTTTCAAATAGCAGAGTACTTGGAGCAAGTGATTTCATCAAGAAAAGCCAAGACATAATAAGGTCCCTCAAGGATAATCTACAATATGCACAGAACCAATAGAAGTTGTATGCTAATAGGAAAAAGGTTAAAAGATCTTTTGAGGTCAGAGATTTGGTACTTGTTAGGTTGTAGCCATATAAGCAAAGAACCTTGAAGAGAAGTGGGGTAGAGAAGCTCAAGCCAACGTTCTATGGGCCTTATACGATCATCAAGAAGGTAGGAGAGGTAGCTTATGAATTGGAGCTCCCACCAAACAACAAAATACATAATGTTTTTCATGTCTCTTGCTTGAAGAAGGTTCTAGGATAGAAAACCATAGTATCTATAGAATTACCACCTCTTGATGTTGAAGGAAAATTAGTTTTGATACCAAAAGAGGTTTTGGATACAAGAGAGAAAAGATTGAGAAATAGGATTATCATAGAGCATTTGGTCAAATGGAAAGAATTACCATTGGAGGATGCAACTTGGGAAGGAGCACATATTCTTGAGCATTATAGCCTTCATTTCTTGAGGACAAACAATATTTGGGAGGGGAGGACTTGTCATGTCCCTTTTTCAAATAATTAAAAATAATAACTTTTACTAAGGTAGGCAAGCTCAAAAAGTGAAGTTTTGACAAAAGGGGGTAATCTTTGGAAACCAATAGATTAATAAATAAAAATTATTATTAAAATATGTATTATTGACCCCTCTTGGTCATGAGTTAGGGTTATGCCCTCTTTTAAAGGGATTTGGAGGCATTTTGGGCTCATTCTAGACCTTGATTTTTGTTCATTGCTTTGTTGTTCTTCAAAAGCTGTCAAACCTGTGGAGAAGGAGACCCAAGGATGGGAGTTTGTAAGTTTCTAGGGAGGCTAAGGATTGGAGTTTGAGGCCATTCCATGTGCAAGCTTATGCAGAGTTTTCCCTTGTGCTGAATAGTGCAAATTTGTAAGTTTTTGGGTGTGTTTCTTGTAAGAGTTTGGTGTTTTCAGTTGAGTATTTCATATCAATTTCATTTGCTGCTGTATTTCAGACACTTAGATGTTAAAATAGAGCTAAATATAGGCACTAAGTCATGATTATGCTTCTATGATAGATTATTAGTATTTTGTAGTATTTTCGAGCTATTTTGTGTTGTTTTCAAGAGCCCAATGAGCATTGTTTTTGTCCTCCATTTGGGAGTTGTTGTGTAAACTCTATACAGATCTAGAAATATAATTTTGTGGGATTTTATGCTAGATTTTTTTTTCTAAAAATGTCTACTTTCAGATTTATTAATAATATGTGAAGCTGTGAAGTTTTTGGCACTATTTTAGGCATACCTGATTTGGGTTTTTTTGAGAAATTGGTTGAACTTTTGAAATATTGGTTGTTTGATTTTAAATTCTGATTATAGGCTTTAAATATCATATAAAATAAAAATGGGACATTACATCCTGAGGGGTGCCCGCATAAGTTGTGTTGGAATAAATTATGCATGCCCAAGGTAGGAGCATTTGCTTGGCTTGCATTACAAGGTTGGATTCTTACAGATGATAGAATATATAAGTATGGGTTTGTGGGCCTATCTTGTTGTTCTCTTTATATGAAGGCAATAGAGTTTTTGAATCACCTTTTAGCCCACTATGAATTCACTCAATAGTGTTGGATGCAGTTGAAGATGCATTTATGCTAGACTGCTCCTCTACAAGATTCGGTTAAAGGCATCTTTCAATGTTGGCCAGTGGATTTCCAAAAATCCTTCTACTCAAATATTTAGGTTGTAAGTCCAACTTCAATTATATGGGAAATATGGAAGGAGAGGAATCAGTGTATTTTTTAGGATAAAGTGGAAAGTGTGGATGGTGTTTGGGATAGAATCCACCAAGCTATTGAAGAATGTATGAATGCCAATGTAGTACTTCAGCACCCTAGGAGATGTTTCAATTACTGGGATAGTAGAGTGCAAAATTTTTGAATAGGGATTAGAATCAAATGGGAAAATGATGGAGATTTGGAAGGGAAGCTAAAAATTGACAGGAAAGAAATCAGGTGGAGCCTACCAAAAAAGGAATGGATTAAAATCAACTTTGATGATGTGTCAAAAGGGAATAAAGGAGTATTGGGCATAGAAGTAGTGGCTAGAAATGATAAAGGGCAAATCATTGGGTTTGTAGCTAAAAGGTTGGTGGATGGCACCAATAATGCACCTAAGATTGAGGCTGCACTATTGGTAGTTTTATTAGCCAAAAATTAGAAGTTACACATCTTCACTTGGAAGGGGATTCAAAAGTGGTGGTTGATGGCATTGTCAGAGGCTTGATGCAAACATGGTTCTTTCAGAACCTAATTCAAATGATTAGAGATTTTTTGGATATATTTATAGATTTTAAGGTGAGCCATGTGTATAGGGAGGGTAACATAGAAGTGGACAACTTGGTGAACTGGGCAACAACTTTTTTCCAAATTAATTCTATTGAAGTTAATGATCTAGGTACGATACAACTAGACTCTTGAGGTAGTAGCAATGTTAGGTTTCATCACTGGTATCAATCATTTATTGCTGGTTGGTGGATTCTTGTGGGAGTTGATAGAGGGGTGTGTGTGATGAGTGGCTAGGAGATGGCTTCAGATTACCAAAACAAGCTTTTAAAGTTCCTATAAATGGTTGTATCTTTTAAGTGGTAGTCGCCAATAAGTATTGATTTTGTTTGGAAGATTTCCATGTGAGGTAGGTACTTTAATAGGTTGGCATGCAATGCAGCTCATTTACAAAACATGGTGTTGGTTGAATTAGGGCTCTGGTTTTTTTGCAGTATAGGGAGACGTTGTATGTAATAGAGGCCTTCTTTGCTTTGGATTCAAACAAGGAGATAAAGGCTTTTAAAGGGTCAATTAGTAAGAAAAGGATGAAAGCCCTTTTGAAGATTAACATTGATGCAATGATAGAAGCGGTGTTGGGTACTTAGTTCTAGGAAAGAGTGGTTAAGTAGCGCTCCAACTTAGATGTTATTGCAATGGTGGTAGCATGGGGATTGGAGTTAAACAATCCATAGAGGAGGTTGGATATGTGGGTAAAGCTTTGTTTATAGAGGATATGCTATGGGGTTTAGACTCCATTCTGGAGTAGTCTATACTAGGCTTTGGCTCAGACCTTTCTGAGTGTTTTGGAGGATGAGGATGAAGGTAGACATTATGACTACATTCCATTATTGTAGTGGAGAGCAAAGGTAGACAAGCCTTCTTTATATGAGGCACCAAAAGATGCATGGGGAAAGTTGTGGGAGGAGTTTAAAAGGGAGGAAGGCAGGGATGCTCAACTGAAAAATGAATGAGCCACCTTTCCACATTGAAGGTGTAGTCCTCAAGGTTGGCATGTTGCTTTGGAGATACAAGGATAGTGTTTTCACTTGGCGATGATATGGGCTAGGGTATGCTAGATAAGTTGACGGTGTTTTAAGTTTTTGTGTAGGTGAATGCTATGTTTTTAGTTGGCTGATATGTTAGGGGTAGGAAGCTAAAGCTTGTAATGGGTTGGTGGTTTTTGTATATGTATGGCTGCAGATTGTATTGACACTAGGATTGGTAGTCGAGTTGGGTGCTCAAGCCTTTAGGGCTTTTTTGTTAATGATGTTTCGCTGATATACGAATGACTGGTATGTAACTACTTTATCTTTTATCTTATATATTATACCATTATCGATCAAAAAAGTAGAACAATTAAATTATAAAAATATAATTAAAAATGCTATATTTTTATTCATATTTATTATTTAGTTTCAAAATTAAAATGTTATATAGTTTAGTTATCTTTAAATTATTAACATATATTGATAATTTTGATAATTGTTTATAAACATAATTATTATTAATATTAATCGAGTTGTGAAACTTAATTAAGCTTTGTAATGACCAGACACATGTCACAATTCTAAATGAATCTAGGCACACAAAAAAATATTCCCCAAATTGGCCCAAAATTCATCTTGACCCATCAATATTTCTTTTAGTCAATGGTCAGGATTTCAGGTAGAATCTTCATTGTCCCAATTTCAGATAGAAATAGAATTTTAATTCAATCTTTTAAAATTTGGCTTGAAATAAAGCTGTGATCATTGATCTATCATTCATTGAATGTTCCAGATCAAATCACGAATCATTGAAACTTAAACCTTTTGAATAACTAATATTATTTATTTAAACAAGGTTCCATAGCAACTAAGTTCGCGGCAAAAAATTTGATCAAATTAGTAAAAAATTGACTTAAAAGAATATTAGCATGAAAAAAATTTAAATAGCATATTAATTAATATAGAGAAAAATATTGAAATAAATAATGTTAAAGAATTTTTTATTAATTGTTATTATTTTATTTTTAAGCTTGAGCATGTAAAAATCATGATGTTAATTTAATTATTTATATAAAATATTATATATATAATATAATTTATAACAATTATTATAATAGTTATAACATAATATAAATAAATGATTTTCTTTTCTATTATATAAACAATTCCTTTTCTATCATAAACTTTTTATTGTAAAGATGATATGAAAAATTCAATGAAGATATATTAAATTTTATAAAATAAATTGTTGCAAGATATGAAATAATAATGATAATAGTTTAATTTAAATAAAATAATTAAAATTTAAAAATATAATTACAAATGCTATATTTTTATTCATATTCATTATTTAGTTTCAAAATTAAAATGTAATATAGTTTAATTATCTATAAATTATTAACATTTATTGAAAATTGTGATAATTGTTTATAAACTATTCTTCGTCATTTAAAGTATTTCGTAGTAATAAAAAAGTTAGGTGACAAAATAGGTATGAAATAAAAAATTGACACATAAATTATGAAAATTTTATTTAACTTTGTTAAGGTTATAACCTTTAGTTTTCCTTGAAAGCTGCTCTTATTGCTCCATTTGTTTTAACCAATCAGATTAAAGAAAAATAGTTTTAGAAATTACAACAAAATTAATTGGATAATTTTCAATTGAATAATATTTTACTATAAATCATTAATCAAATATGAAACCATAAAGGGATTGTTGAAACCATTTTTTTTGTTTCTAAGTTCTAACTTTATAACTATTAACAGTTAATTTTTTACAACAAAGTTGCAGACTAATATTTCAACAATGCATTGAGATGCCAAAAACAAAGTTGTAGACTAATGGGAACAACGATTTGAGAAGCCAAAACCTATTATTTTTATTGATAATATTTTAGAGTGTACAATGTAGATAACACTTATTCATAGCATAGATATTCAAAATAGCTAATTAAATCAAGCTGATTTTACTATTTTGTAATTTATATTAAAGGGCAAGGCCCAATCCAAAGAAAAAATAGATACCTTAAAAAGATTTTTTTCCCTAAAGGAAAAGAGTTAAGGAAATAGGGAACAGAGAACTAGGGAACAGGGAGGTTGGAAGCATCAATAGGCTAAGGGGACAAGGGCTTGAAGCCTTCAATCAGAAAGGTCTTCAAGTCCCTCCATGAGGAATCTGTTGGAGAGGATGACATCGTTGAACTTGTCCAGCCATGTGAAGTCAGTCTCACTAATATCATCCAACAACAACCACTTTCATAGAAAATCCCTTCCAATTCATGCTCACTTCCAATGGCTAGTCAATTGTCATCCATTCATGCCAAGAAGGAAGGGATGCTTCTATATAATGCTCCCTATGCCTTGCTCCCATCACTTCTCTATTACATCTACAAAAGGGATGCCAATGCCTAGCCGTGATACTTGCTTGACCAATACAAGAATTTTGACATCATCTTCTAAAAACTTTTCCTTAAAAATGTTGCGCAAAAGCATCAAAATTTCTATTTGACTGCCTCCAAGGTTGAGAAAAGACACGAGGAAGCAGGAGGTAATATCTATGGACACATGGTACCTCTTATTACTTCTTAAGAATTCATGGCCGAGGACCATGAATATAGCATGGCAGATAAAATGACTTTGGGCATCTAGCTTGCAAACCATGGTAAGGACATCATCAAGAATCCTACCCAAAAAGGGCTTTTGTAGAGCCATTAAAGTGCATTTCAAGTGAATCGGCATATCCATGACTAAGATTCAAGAAACTCTAAAAACCACATTTAGATTGAAGAATTTGAGAAATGATAATGAAACAGGAATTGAAGATTCTATTCAATGGTAGTTGCATTAGATTGTTTGGCATTCACAATCTTTCATATCTTATTTTTCATATTCCTATTAATTTTGGAGTGTGCAAGATATACTCATATTAATGTCAGACAATTAAAAGTGCCTAACATTAAGTACATTCTAGTTAATAGTTTCTATGCAAAAATTTCCATGTCTCCATTAGAGAGAATTCCATGTGAGTCTAGGTCTTTTCAAGCAAGTGGCCCTAAAATGCATCTTCTATCATTGATCTATAATAGTCAATGATCAATAAAACTATTAACAATATGAAACTTGAAAGTGATGGTAGCCGACTTGGTAATAGTATTAGTGACTCTAATGTAGTGACATTAAGACATTATTAATTATAGGCCTAAGACAGTAAACAAGTTGAAACTTGAAGTGACTACTAATTCACTTTCAGATTAAACAAAATTTTGATTACCATTAAAGATTAGCCAAGACCATTATTATTTATTTTCCTACAAAACAAGTAATTTGCCTCTAACGTTATTAATTCATTTTTGGAAAGGGAAAAAATTCCCATCATTTATTTAGTTGTTAGCAAGAAAAATAATTAATTTGCCACATTTAAAATGATTTTTGCTAGGGAAAGAAAAAAATTGCCAACATGTAATATTTTATTTCCCTATATGGAACAAAAAAATTACCCTCGACATTAAAATATTCTTGCCCACAAAATATTGGATTCACCAGTATTTTAGGCATATTTTTTCGTGAGGGGTTTCTTAAAGTTATCATTGTTAAACATTCCTATGTAAGCCAAGTTCAGAAGTTAGAGTCTACCAAGTTCATTCAAGAGACAAGGGAAAGTTGGAAGATAATGAGTGTTAACCAAATTCACTCAGTTACCAAAGAGAATTCACAAAAGATAGTGTCTACTAAGTTCACTCAGGAGATAAAGTAAGTTATCATAAGATATAGTGTTCACTGAGCTCACTTTCTTAACAAAAGAAACTGGTTTTTGGTTAGTGTCTATCGAGTAGGGTCGGCTAACAAAGGTTTTTTTTGTTTTCGCCTATTGAGTTCAATTGATTTGTTTTTTGGTTCTAGCTGATTGTGGAGATGAATATTAAGTATTCTTATAAGTTGTATTCAAGTTGACTTGAAAATGTATAAGATATAAATATAAGGTCAAGTTGAGAATTAAATATGTGGAAGTAATAGAAGATTTGAAGATGCTTAGGGGAAGCGAATTTGAAGGATAAGAAGAATATCCTTGTGGAGCTGCAAAGATACATTCGATTAGGAAGTATTAAGTATTAAAGATATAACTCATATTTGTAATCAAAAATTTAGTTGCATCAAAAATTAGGTCATCTCATTGTTACTTTCTAACCATTTTAGTAGTGATCTAAATCTCTTAATAGAGTTGGCTTAATAGCTAGTTGTAAATCCTCTAAAAAGGTGACATTTCTATTTAAAGTGCCTTGAAGACCTCTAACAAGGCCACTCCTAAGAGGGTGATTAAATCCTCTAATAGGGTCACACCTAACAATGTATTTTGTAAGCTTTAACTGGGTTGGCTCCTAACAAGACTCACTTTAAAAGAGTGAAAACAATAACTAGTTGCAATTGGTGGTTTTTTTCCAAATTGGGTTTCCACATTAAATCTTGGTGTCACTTGTGTTAATGCTATTTCTTTATCTATATACAACTAAGCTAAAATTAAGGTTAATCACATTAGGATCAATAAAATTAGTTATTTCCAAGTTATAGTTGATTCTTAGTACTTGCCAAGTTGTAGTATTTGCTAGTGTTAACTGAGTGCCTATGTGTTTGTTGAGTAACAACATAATATAGTTTAATTAGAGTTTATGTTTTAATTTATATTGGCATCTAAGGAATCTGGGATTTATTTTTTATGGTAATGAATTTGCCCCTCCCCTATTAATTTATCCTCTTATATTTCCAACAATTGATATCAGAGCATTTGGTTCTTGTAGAGAAGGTTTCAAGGACCTAAGATAAAGATCAAGATGTCATACAAAAGAAAGATTCCCAAGTTGAATAGAGACAACTTTGTAGCATAGAAAGAACACATGAAGTTGCATCTAACAACCATCAGTAGTTTAGGTTTGGAATATTTAAACACTACTTATAAAGCTCCTACTTGTTCAATGACTGTGGAAGAAATTATTAAAAATTAAAATTATAATAACATAATGATTTACATAGCATCAACTCTTAATTATGTTGAATTTGATGAGGTCAAAGGATGTGCTATTGCTCCCCCAAACTGAAGGATATCTATGGAGGTGATGACAATGTAAAAAGAGCCAAGGTAGAAAGCTTGAGAGGCCAGTTTGATCAAATGGAGATGAGAGAGGATGAAAATATTACAAAATATGTTGAGAAAATCCAAGCAAGTTTAAGTAAAATCAAAGCATCTAGAGGAGACATTCATGAAAAACTAGTTGTAAGCAAGGTGCTCAAAACCCTTCTTCCTATCTATGCAATTAGAGTGTTCAAGAGATGAGATGTGATCTAAATAATAAGATAAATCTAGATGCTATACTAGGAAGATTGACATCTTTTGAGTTGGATAACTATGATAACTATGTCTCTAGTTCCAAAGGTATTAAGTTTGCATTTGAAGCCAAGATTTCACTCAATAAAAAGGGTAGAAAATCAAAAGACAAACAATCAAAAGTGAAGAAGAGGAAGAGAGTTTAGATAATGATCTTAAAGTTTTGAAGTACTACTTGCAATGAAATATTCCAAAGGTAGAGGAAAGTGCAAAGGTAAGATTCCTCTAATCTGATTTTCATGTAAAGAAGTTGGTCACATCACTGCAAGATGTCCCAACAAAGAAAGAAAAGGTGAAAAGAAAAGAAGTAAGTTCAATGGTAAGAAGGAATTCAAGAGCTACAAGGACTACAAGAACAAAGGTAAGAAATCTTAATTTGTGGCTAAAGATCCTGATAGCAGTGAAAATTATGAAATGGTCTATATAGTTGTAAAAGATGAATCAGATGATGAGACAAATAAAATGGCACTTATTTCTCATGTTAGTAAGAATGATACATGGATTATTAATAGTGGCTTCTCTCATCATATGACTGGTGACAAATCAAAGTTTGAACATATGGTACACTATGATGGTGGAAGTGTTAGATTTGGAAATAATGAACCTTGTTGCATAAAAGGAAAAGGTTGTATTTTACTAACAAATGAACTCAGATGTGGCAATGCCTATTGGGTGGAAGGACTAAAGTGTAATCTATTGAGTTTGGCATAGTTGAATAACATTAGATTCAAGGTAAAATTCATGAATGGGAAGGCCAAACTGATGGATGGAAAAAGAAATTTGGTTGGGTCTAGAAAACAAAGAAAAGATAACCTATTCTACCTAGATCTTAGTGAAAGTTCATGTTTTATCACTGAAGTAGAAGAAAGTTGGTTATGGAATAAATGGTTGTGTCATGTGAACTTTGACAATGTGCTCAAGATAAGTGAAAATAGAATACTAAGAAGTATTCCTAGTTTGAGGAAACCTAATATGGGTCTATGCAAAAATTATCAAATTGGAAAGATGGGAAAGACTAGTTTAAAAAGCAAGAACTATCATTGAGAAGAAGTCTTGGAGTTGGTTCATACATACTTTTCTGGGCCTAGTGGAATAGAGATCTATAGTGGAAATAATTTTTTTACTTTATTTGTTGATGACTATTCCAAAATGATGACTATAATGTATCTAAAAGAAATATCTAAATATTTTCAAAAATTGAAGTGGCATCTAGCAAGAGTAGAGAAAGAAACTAGAAAGAAGCTGAAGTGTTTGAGATCAAATAGAGGTAGTGAATTTATTTCCAATGAGTTCAATGAATTCTATATTGAAAGAGGAATTAAGAGACAAGTATTAGCCCCTGGTACATCACAAAAAAATAGTATATATGGAAGAAGGAATAGATCCATCATGGATGCTACAAGAATCTTGATGATAGAAAAGAATGTTGTAATTAAATACTGGCAGGAAGTAATCAATACTGTAGTGCATATCTTGAATAGAGTATAGTTGAAGACAGACTCAAATTAAACTCCTTATAAACTATGGTATGGCTAAAAACCTAATGTAAGTTACTTGAAAGTATTTGGTAGCAAATGTTATATCTTTAAGGAATCTAGGAAAGGTAAATTTGATCTCAAAGGTAAGGAAGGCATATTCCTAGGATACTCATATAGAAGTAAAGTATACAAGTGTTTGAATCTAAATACTCATAAAATCATAGAAAGTGCACGTGCGAGAATTGATGAGTTTGCATAAATGAGTGAAGAAGAAAGAAACAAAGAACCTAAGGATTACAAAAGATTTGTGTATTATGAACTTGATACATTGCCAAATCTAATTGGAAGATAAGAAGCTTCACCTCCAAAGTCCCCAAAATCTCTAGAAGCTATTGATTTACAACAAGTACAACCTGAGTCACAGTCTCAAGGGCTCAAGTCATAGTTAGAAGATACTAAGCTATTGCCAAAGAAAATTGACTTCGATGGACCCGAGTCACAGACAGTGGGACCCGAGCTTGATACAGAAGATCATGGTGAGGTTAGTGGAACAAGTTACAAATCCAAAGTACCTATATTAGCAAGATATGTCAAAAGGCATAATGCACCTAATCAGATCATTGGAGACAAGTCAGATAGAACAATGACAAGAAACAAATTAAAAGGTACATATTTGCTTGCTAAATTTGAAACTAGAAATTTTAAAGATGTTTTGTATAATGAAAATTGCATTGAAGCTATGGATGAAGAAATAGAATAGATATAAAGGAATAAGACTTGGAATCTTTTTCCTACACCCAAGGAAAAGAATGTGATTAACACAAAGTGGGTTTTAAGAAATAAGCTGAATGAAGATGGAAAAGTTTCAAGAAATAAATCAAGGTTAGTTTGTAAAGGTTATTCTCAAGAAGAATAAGGTATTGAATATGGTGAAACTTTTTCTCTTGTTGCAAGATTAGAAGGTGTTAGGACTCTACTAGCATACACAATAGATAAAGGTTTCAAACTTTATCAAATGGATTTGAAATCTGAATTCTTGAATGGAATTCTTGAAGAAGAAATTTACATAGAACAACTTGAAGGTTTTGTAGACCCTAGCAAAAAGGATATGGTTTGTAAATTGCACAAAGCATTATATGGTCTAAAACAAGCTCCTAGAGCATGGTATGAAATATTTCATGACTACTTGATAAAGATTTTGGTTTACAAATAAAAAATGATGATTCTAAGGAGGTAGATCATAGCACATACAAATCAATGATTGGAAAATTATAGTATGTTGTACATACTAGGCCTGACTTTGCTCTTGCAGTTGGTATGGTTGCAATATTCTTAGCGAATCCTAAAGAAAATCATATGATGGAAATCAAGAGAATCATGAGGTATCTAAAGGGTACTAAAGATTATGGCCTATGGTAAGAAAGGAGGAAACTTAGAGTTACAAGCCTTCACTGATGTTGATTGGGTAGGAAGCATTGATGATAGAAAGAGTACCAATGTTGGGGCACTCTTTCTTGATAGAAGACTAGTGTCCTGGACAAGCAAGAAGTAGAATTATATTTCTTCATCTAGAGCAGAGGAAAAATATGTAGCAACAATAGTTAATTATTCAAATATTGTTTAGTTCAAACAACTATTGGTAGGTATAAAGATAGAAATCAAAAGATCTAGTGTTTATCTTCTATCATAACACCAGTTTAATCAACATATTGAAGAATCTAGTGATGCATACCAAAACCAAGCACATTACTATAAAATATCATTTTTAAAGAGAATTGGTTCAAGACACGGAAGTAAGGTTGGAATATGTGAATACCAAAGAATAGCTTGTAGACATATTCACCAAGCCATTACCTAAGGATGCATTTTTTTATCTATGAGGTAAGCTAGGGGTCATTCCAATATTAGAAGCTCACTAAATGAATTTTACTAATGCATAAACCAAAGAATGTTGAAGATCAATTAGTAGATGCAATAATGAAAGGGAAGATTGCATATGAATCAGTACTTGAGGTACATTGGATATTATATCATGCATAATCTTTGGCATTGGATGTCAAGAAGGGAAATTTTTGATGTCATAATTCATTTTATTAAAAGAAGAAGGTAAAAGAGGAAGAAGAATTTGGTCTGATATCAAAGGAGTGTTTCCTATCAGATGAAGATGTTGAAGACAAAAGAGTTTTTCTGATAGAGGGAGAAGACTAAAGATAGAGGGAGTTCACATTGACAGAAGGAGTTCTCATGGATAAGAATTAGAATGAAACTAAGGATATTTTCATTACTTTATTTTTCGCTATAAATTTTATTGTATTATGACATGTGTTTCCATCATTTCCAAAGAGGGAGATTTTTGAAAACAATTGGTTAATTGTGTATTATATTTGATGTTACACAAAATGTCATACATTCACTAGTCAATATCAGTCGAGGTCACTTGGCCAATGAAGACAATTCCCTATATCTATAGAGCATTCCTGTGTATGCCAAGTTCAAAATTCAATGTCTACCTAGTTCATTTAGGAGACAAAGGAAAGTTGGAAGATAATGAGTGTTAACTAAGTTCACTCAGTTGCCAAAGACAATTTATAGAAGGAAGTGTCTACCAAGTTTAGTCAAGAGACAAAGCAAGTTTGAATAAGAACCAATGTTAACCGAGATCACTTGAGTAATGAAGGAATATCTATTTTGGTTAGTGTCTACTGAGTAGGGTCAACTAAAGAAGATTTTTTTTTGGCATATTGAGTCCAATTGATTTGTTTGTTAGTTCTAGCCAACTGTGGAGATGAATATTAAGTATTCTAATTTATATTCAAGCTAACTTGATAATGTGAAAGATATAAATATATGGTCAAGTTGAGAATTGATTATGTGCAAGTAATAGAAGATTTGAATATGCTTAGAAGAAGTGAGTTTGAAGGATAAGTAGAATATCCTTGTAGGGCTTAAAAGATATATTTGATCAAGAAGGATCAAATATTAAAACTAGAATCAAGATCTATAATTGAAAATTTAGTTGCATCAAAAATTAGGTCATCTCATTATTACTTTCTAACCATTTGTAGTAGTGATCTAAATCTCTTAACAGAGTTGGCTTAACAAGTAGTTGTAAATCCTCTAACAAGGTGGAATTTCTATTTGAGGTGTCTTGAAGACCTCTAACAAGGCTACTCCTAATAGGGTGATTAAATATTCTAGCAAGGTCACACCTAATAGTGTGTTTTTTAAGCTTTTATAGGGTTGGCTCCTAACAGGGCTCACTTCAGAAGAGTGAAAATAGTAACTAGTTGCAATTGGTGGTTTTTTCCAAACTGGGTTTCCACATTAAATCTAGGTGTCACTTGTGTTCATGTTATTTCTTTATGTTTATGTAACTAAGTTAAATTTAAGGTTAGTACATTTAGTTATTGCCAAGTTACATTTGATTCTTAGTACTTGCCAATTTGTAGTATTTGATAGCGTTAACTAAGTGCTTGTGTGTTTGCCAAGTAACAACATAATACAATTTAATTAGAGTTTATGTTTTGATTTATATTGACATCTAAGGGATTTGAGACTTATTTTTGTGGTAACTAATTCACCCCTCCCCTCTTAGTTACTCCTTTTATATTTCCAACAAGGAACTTACAAGAGTTTGATGCAGCAATTGTAGATCTAATGGAAATGAACAATGCCCTATGTGAAGAAGTCAGGAACCTAAAAATAGAACAAGAAGCTCAATCAATATTTTTATGTGAGACAATTGAATTGAGAAAGAAATTTGAAGAAAAAAAAGCCATGATTGAGGAATATAAAAGACTTCTAACTAATAGACTTGAGTAGAAGACATTAGATGTACAAAAGCTTACAAATATGTAATTGGATACAATGAATCAACTGATGATTGTAAATCAAGAACTAAATAATAAAGACATTGAGATTAAAATTTTGGAAACATAAAATACCCTACTCTAGAATGAATTGAAGGTTGACAAGAAAAATCTTAACAAACCTAGTGAGGCCATTAAGTACTTTGAAAAACTAATGGAAGCACCAAGGCAAAAGAATGACACTGCTTGTTTGGGATGTTCTACCACTAAGAAAGGAGAATCATCTAGGAGTGGTAAAAAAGGAAAAATAAAGGAAATTAAAATAAACCCACTTTTCATCACTATGGAAAATTGGGTCACACGATAAATGTTTGCAGTAGCAACACTAGAAATCAAAACCCTAAGCAACAATTCAATGTACACTATCATAAATGCAAGAAGCAAGGACATCAGACACATGAATGCAAGACCAAGACAACCAACACTCATAAATTTGAAGGTTATTATTACAACTATCAAAAATTTGACAACAAGGCATATGAATATAGATCCAAATCCAAGACATCAAAAAAAATAGAAAAATAGACATCATAATGGAAATTTTTATGAGTGGGATTACAACACAATGGTACAGTTCTCACTATTTCCAAGTATATGGTCACATCCCTAAAAATTGCATTAGGACACATTAAAGAGGAAATTATAATATATGGTTGAATGAGGTTGTGTGCTTTAGTTATCTTAAAACTAGTCATGTCAATAGAAATTGTCCAACCTCTTCACCTGCACCGAGCAATAAATTTAGCAAAGGCAAGGAAAAGGTAAATGTTGAGAAGGTAAGGTTGAATATGAAGAAGCCATGGAGAAAGAAGGAAGATAACAATACATCAAGTCAAGATGAGGTCACTTCATCCAATGGATTAAGTGATCACATCACCCACAACTAGGCAATCAAAGGTATGTGTGGAACTGATATTTGAAATGTAATATTATGCATCAGTTTCAAATATCTAAGATTTGAAAAGATCATACATGCATGAATTAAAATGCAATGAAGAAGTTAGAAGCAAGAGTTATTCTATAGATATTCCATCATCATGTTATTTTCTATGTTGTTGTTGAGCATTTAGAAAATTGTACCTATAGCTGAGTAATCTAGATATGTTAATGATAGTCAAGCTTGCTATATTAGCCAATCATGTTGAAAGTCCTATGATAGCTAAGTTTACAACTATATAAGTACTGAGCAATTAATGCCAAATTTAAAGGGTTATATAGTCAATTTTTGACTCATTTGCACCTACCAGAGTTTGAAGAGCATGAAGGTGATTATTGAAAGGAGATTCAAGTGTTTGTGAACCAAATTCTACTGTAACTCAGCATAATTCATTAGATTTGAGAGGTATTTAGCATGTGTTGAGTTACATTGAAATTTCAAAAACCATAGAGAATAAATATGGTAGCTAGTTCTTCAATAGTAGTTAGGAAAGAAGGGAAGGAATTTTTCAACATTTAGTTAATTAGCAATGATGTGAGACAACCCCGATTCTATGCAATTCTTGAGATCACATTTAGGGGAGACTCATTTGGTGCATTATCCATGATACCACCAAAGGTGCTAATGATTTAGGATGTGTGATGTTGGTACACTTGCAAGATTTGAGAAGTTAGAGACATGGAAATTAGGGAAACCTACTAGAAGTTGTGTGATAATGGTGTTTTGAGGGAACAAAATAAGATCATTGAGAGAAAAGGGTTGACACGTGCCCTAGATTTTCCTTAGGTTTCAAAAATTGAATGGATTAAGATTGTATTGAGCCGTATACATGACAATCAAATATGGCTAGAGAATGGGCCTACTAAGATTTCAAAGAGGATTTTTCACAAAGTATCAAGGTACCCTACCCTATATAGACAAAAAAGAGTGAGAAGAAATGTGAAGGAAGTTATTGAAAATAACACTAGACCCATGTGGAACAAAATAGGGATGTCAACTGATACAATTTTAGATCCCTTGGTAGAATTTTTAGTTAGAATTATAGCATGAAAGTTCTTGTAGTTAAGCCAACTATATAGTGTGTCTTGCATGACAACTGACCTTAGCTACAAGATTGTAAAATGTCATCATTCATATGACCTAGTTGAGTTGTAGCTTCAACAACTCTCAGAGAAGTTGGAATCCATTAGAAAGGCCAAAAGTGCATCATGTAAGTTTGTGTCATTTATTTTTTGCATATTATTTTATGTGCATCACACTTTTCACACTTTTGGTAAAGTCATTTGGAAGACAAATAGATCAATTACCTAGCAGTTAATAGAGTTTGTTGAATAACTAGAAGATAATTTTAATTCTATTATGAAAAGATATTGTGAGGATTTTAATAAATCAATGAAACAAAGGCTAAATAGCTATATCCCTAGTAGAACAAAACTATAATGATATTTGTTTTACAATGGATGTCAACTACACATATGTGCAAGCAATAATTCCCAGGGTTAGATGACTAAGACCCATATCATATGAAATTAATGTTGATAAGGTTTCAATAGCCATTACTGCACTACTGGTAGAGGAGATTGACAAGGATGCTACATCCTTTGGCAATTATGAGGAGACAAAGTCTAGAATAACTATTAACTTGCAAACTACCTCTGTCCTAAGGAAAAAAGAATAAGATTGTAAAGAAATTGAAAGAATTTTTTTGAGAAGGTCTAGAAGAAGAAGGAGATGAAGAAGAAGAATAACAACAAGGTCAAGGACCTCTTGAGCTTACACAAGGTCTGGGTGAAGATAAAGATGATGATGCAAATGGTGCTGAGGAAGAAGAAGCCTAGGAAGAACCCAAGGAAACTGAGAAGAAGAGGAAAGAAAAGAAATAGGCAATGGAGAAACCAAGGAAGACTATAAATTAGTCACAATAAAATCTAGATGTACCTTTAACAAGGTCAACCACAAGGGTTTCCTTTGCACAGGAAAAAGAAGTTACTAAGGAAAAAGGGAAGAGAGCAAGTGCCATAACAGAGCTAAGCTAGCCTGCTAAGAAGTTGAGGAGGAAGTTCAAGCCTCAAGAAGATTTAGATGACAAGATAGATTCTGATGACTTGAGTCAATTCAAAGTGGTAAGCCATAACCCTTAATTTGATATAGATAATCTATATGAAAATTTTAAAAATGCAAATTTGTTAGGATTTCAACATATAGATATTGATAAGCTAGGGAGTGTGGATAAAAATAATGTAGAAGAGGCCATATATGACATGATGGTAACTTTTCAGACCACTCCTATAGAGATTTCCAACTCCATACCAAAGAGCTTATATAAAATTGGAAATCTAGTTTTACCACTAAGAGACAAATCAAAGAGGCTATAGTAGCCCAAGTTATGCCTACTTTAGACAAGCAGATGATTGTAGAAGAAATGAAGAAATACAAAGAGAAGTTTTCTCCTAAATATAGAAAATTTCAAATACTAAAGAAGCAAGTAGAAGATGTGGTAACCAAGAGCACATTAATTTGGAAATCTATTTATAGGTTATCCAAAAAATATATATCTAAGAAAGCAAAGAAAGAACAAGATGTTTTAGGAAAGGAAGGTATTATGGAGGAGACAAAAGAAACAATTGAAGAAGAACAACACAATTCACAAGATGTTCAAGTGTTGAGTTTCAGTCCCCCACATGCAGACCAATAGAGTTAGTAGGAATCATTTATTAACAAGGATATTTCCTTATAACACATCTAAGAATGTTAATCCTTTGACCAAAGAAGATCTAAAGAAGCTACAACAAGACTCTACCAATGCAGTTATTCCATGGACCAACCTAGTATTGCTAAGAATAGATGAAATAAAGTAGGCAAAAATTGCATCTCCAGGGGAGAACAACAAGCTATATCAAATGTGCCCCCATTAGCTATGGAGGTAAAGAAGAAAGAGACACATAATCTACAAAAACATCAAAGTGTAAACCTTGAACATAAAGGTGACACCACAAAGACACCATCTGTTATGTCTAACATAGTCATTCAAATGAAAGAGGCAGAGGAACAACCAATAGCTACATCATTACCAAGCCTAAATAGTTTAGGTTTACCAACTAAAGTGATCATTGACAAGGTTCAAACTAAAGTAAATAAGGGTAAGGAAGCAAGTCCTATACCCATTCTACTATCACAAGATGAAGTATAGATAGAGGGAGAAAAGAGTAAAAAGTACAAGTTGAGTACTACAACTAAGGAGAAAATTTCTATATAGACATTGGTTACCTTACTAGCTTCTACATCTCCTCTCAATAGTCAAACTCTTTAGAGCCCAACTACACATGACACCCTATTGCAAATATCAAGGTTGATCCTCAATACACCAAAGAGTGCTTGTGCTACATCACTTGAGGATGTCATCTTAGATGAGGTGATTGAATTATCCAAGTTTAATCTATCAACAACCACTCTTAATGAAATGAATATTATTTAGGGTGCTCTACAAAGAAAGAAAAAGAAAGAAATTCTAAGGAGGAGCACAAGTAGAAGCAAGTGTTACATGAAATCAAAGATATATTAATTTATTCTTTCAGCCTCCTAGATTCAAATGTAGAAAATCATATTATAGAGAAACTTGTAAACATCATGGACAAGATTAAGGATCAATACCTAGTCACAAATGTAAATTTTTTAGAATGGTCTAAAAGAAAGTTTCATACAAAAGTTCTGAAAAATATATCTAGAGCCATTTCACTTAGATAGGTTGATCTTGTAACCAGGATGGAAAATGTAAAGAAGGTGTTAGAGAATATTTTCTCTCTATACACTAAGTTATGAAACATTGATATATTTACCAAGGAAACACAATAGGCTATTGACCAACTACAAGGAGATTTGTAACTCACAATTACTACACTACAACAATCTCCTAATAGTAGTCTATTACATTTTTAGTGGTTACTAATGACTCAAAGTAGGCTTTCTAAGTAACAAACAAAGGATGTCAATATCATATCTACTTTGATCAGTATCTATTACATGTTGACACCTCACATGGAAATATTACACCAAGGAACTAGCCTATGTAGAAACATAGATGAAGAAAGATTCCCATCTTTCTACACATGAAGGCTTAGTTGACCTAGCTGCTAATCTTGAAATACAAATTCATTCACTATATGTAGCAAGTGACAATTAGGATGTAGCTTTGAACATAATTTTGGAGTTACATAAGCCATTTTTGGACAAACCCATTGTAAGTGTACCACCCACATGACATAGTGTCAAAAGGGGGGATAATACAAATTTTGAAGAGATTTTGTCAAGCCATATATCTACTCAAGAGGAGTCAGAGCACAAAAATGAAGCATTTACTCAAGGGGAGTAAAACACAAAGCCAACTTTAGCATTTTTGCAAATTTTGAAGTTTTGAAGATTTTGTATAGAAGCCAAGTAGAGAAGAGACATTGTCTAACTTATGCATAAAGGAATGCATATGCCATGACAAAGTGTTTTTTCCACTCATATACAAGAAGGAGATTGTTAATCTCATTTTGGTGTTGAAATTATAGTGACAAAAAACTTAGTCATTATTTAGCAAAGAACAATGCAAGCTAAGTACATAGTGCATGTCGAGTGATAAAAGTGAGCCAAGAAATTAGTATGAGCTAAGTGATCAAAGCATTCCAAGAATAAGTTTCCAAATAGTATATGCCAAGTAATATTATTAGTTAGTGTCGAGCACTAGTATGTGTTGATCATATAGTATGTGCCAATTCACTCCAATTTTGAGTAGTCTATACATGCCAAGTGATTCAGGTGCTAAATAACAATAAGTGTTCAGTTATACATGAGTTGAATAAGAATATTCATAGCACAATGAAGGTTGAGCATTAGAGCTTATTGATGCCAAGTGAACAATTTTTAGCATAGATGTTTGTTATGGCACAATTTTCTATGTAAACCATTTTTGGGCCAACTTAATAATGAATTTATGATTATAAGAGATCGATATGGAGTCATATTATGAATCCCTATGTAATGAATGCAACCAATTAGATTAAGGAAAGAATTAGGTGGCAATAAGGATAAATCACATCCATAGATTCTGACCTAATCCATGCCCACCAATGCTTATTTAAGAAAGGTAAACCCTAAGAAGTTTATCCATGTGCGAGGAGATGAATGCTAAGAGTTTAGAAGGAATTTGTTATGGAAATGATGGTTATGACAGAGTTATGCAAAGTAGAATTAGTCGAAGAGGAAAAAAGACAAGTAGTGAGAGGTTTAGAAAGGATAGATCTGAGTAGAAGGATCAATAAACAACTTGTAAAGAGGACATCTAACATCAAGAAGAAAGGTGCTAATCAAAGATTATGTATTGAATCATTCTAATAGGTGATATAGAGTAAATCTCTTAATGGAGTAGTACTGATAAGTTTTTGTAAATCCCTTAACCAAGTGCTTACTTAATTGTGAGTTTGAAATCCTTTAATCAAGGTGAGACCTGTCAATCTTGTAAGCAATTAATAGGGTAGACCCCTCACAACATAAATCATAGTTTGTGATCAAAATTTTGTAGCCATAATTGGCCATACTTTACAACTATAGTAGTGAAGATTTGTGGGTGTCATTTTGACCCCAGTTTTACCTTCTCCTTGGAGTGTTGCAAGGTAACCAAAATCTTGTGTTATGTGTTGATTTACTTTATGCTATGGATGTGATATATGATTAGTTATTTTAGTTTACATGCAAATTTAAGAGATAGATGTATGGTGAATTATTTTGAAGGTTAAAGTTTTAAAGTACCAATTCAAACACCCCCCACCCCACCCTCAGAACTTACTTTCCCATTAGTATTTCCAATAGACTAAAGACTAGCTGGAACACCTATGGTTAATTGTCATAAGTTGTCAAAGAATGATGATTCTATTGAGGTGAATAAAACACTATATGGGTCAATGATTGGAAAAATGCAATATGTTGTACATAGAAGACCTAATATTACATTAGTAGTTGGTATTTTTGCTCAAGTCTTTGCTAATCCTAAAGAAAATCATATGATTTTAGTAAAAAGGATATAGAGATATTTGAAAGGAAAAAATGACTATAGATTATGGTAAAAGAAGATGATAAGTTTGAATTGAAGGTGTATACAGATGTTAACTGGTCTAGAAATGTTGATGATTAAAAGAGTAAAAGTTTAGGCACTTTCTTTCTAGGCAAGAGATTGATTTCATGAACTTGAGTAAAACTATATTTCACAATCTACAATAGACATTGAATATTTTGTTGCAATAGTAAAATTTTCAAACATTGTTTGGATCAAGAAATTGTTCAAAGGTATGAAGGAAGAGATCACTAAACCTATTTTGTGACACTACAACATTTGGGGTCAAATTCCAATGCCAATTTGTGATAGTAGTAATATTTGTGTGTGAATATTATGTTTTTTTTGGAAGCTTCCCCAATGCCATCATAATACCAACAATCCATAATATTCCATTGTTATTTTGATACCCACGAAATTATAAACAAAAAAGATAAAGATAAAGAAAGGTTCATTTCTCATTTTCCCCAAATCGACCTATGCATGCAAAGAGGTGGAAACCCCAAAAAGTTTTTCTAAAAACCCAACTCAAAAAGGAAAGAATGATATGAAACATTTAATATGATGCATTATGAGACATTCTAAAACTTCTTCATTAGAAGGATGTGAACTTCAAGGTTCCTCTTAATTTTTAATTTCCCAGTTATCTTTTCTTGAAATCTCTAAGCTCTACATTATTAATTCTTCAATTGAAATTTGACTCTAGCCTTTCACTTCTAAAAGCTTATGTTTGAAGGAAAAGCGTTGATGAAGAAATTATTTTTATTCTCTTCCATGAGCATTTTATTTGAATGAATTTTATTCACAATCTTATTGAATCTAACAATGAATTCATGTATGGGTTTATGCTTTTCTTTCTTCATCTATGTTTGTTGGGAAAGAAGAAAATGTTCTTCCTTAATAGTCTTGAACTTATTTTCAAACATTTGCATGAGAGTTTCCTAGGAATTAATTTATTTTGGCAGTAGTTGACTAAACCATTTGACATTTACATTATTCAAGGTATTATAAACAAAAAGAAAGATAAATATAAAAGTATGCTTTGCTCCCTGACGGAAAGGTTAGTCTCTCAGGGCCCCATGGATTTTTTCGTAGGTTTTTATTGGATATATCAGAGATTATTATATTATGTTAGGTTAAATTGGGATATTATTCTTAGTGTTCAACTATGTTATTTTAAAGTCATATTAGTTATTTTTTTGTTAATCATCATTAATGATACATAGGTCAATATGTTTGACTTAAAAAATGTTTGAAAATTTGTTAATTCATTCAATCTCAATTGATGAGATTCAATCTTTCTAATAAAAAATAGGCGATTGTTTACAAATATGAAAGTTAAGTTATCTTTATATGTAAAACCATGAAAATATGTATCTACTTTGTTATGATTAATCTATCTTAGATGAAAATAAATTAATATATAAGTAAATATTATTTCATCATAAGATAACAAAAATAAAGAGGCATGCATTAGGAACGCAAGAAAAACATCTGCAACACATTTTACATAGAGAAATTATTTATGAAGAAAACTCCACAACCAAAGAAATCCAATGCTTGTATTCATTCTTCAACTAAATTACATAAATACTTTTAAAAAATCATAGTTGATTCCTTTGGCCTGATCAAGGTTTTTGGTATATATATTTTTTGTTCCACTCTTGCATACGTTATGATCATGATGTGAATATATTATTCCAATAGGATTTCCTTTGCATAGCATTCTCAGCTATTGCATAGTATTCCATGACCAAATTTGATGATCAAGAACTAGTTTTTTAAAGGTTAAGGATATCTCATTGTCAAGCTGCTTGGCTAAATTTTTCTAGCATTTATTTATAATATAGGGTACTTTTATTTTTGTAGTTTGGGAACAATGAAGCTAATTAGATATGTTGCGGGCCTATGCTTCTAGTCTTGCTTCTTCACTTTTCATTCATTTAGTGATACATTGTCTCCTTTGCTCTTCCTACATTCAATACCTAGGAGTACAATGTGTTTACACCAATATATTTAGAATCTTCTAAATTGAAAATATTGGCATCTTTGGTTTGTTAGAACCTCTAATGTGATATGTTTTCTTTTGTAGATTTGATTAATCAGTGTCATATTACATTGATATTTACTATAATCATAAAGTTGACTTTGATTCATATGATTCTTACCACACCTCCTCAATATATATCTTTTAAGCCTTAGTCTTAGTCACAAGGGTGATTCACTAGTTCCATGCCCATGTAACCAACCATCCTCTCTTGAGAAATAGTGAGAGATTTTTGACTGCCCCCCACTACAAAGAGTTCAATTCTTTGATATTTGAGTTTTGAATTTGGCACATAGTAATCATGCCTTTTTTGTTTAAAAAATGGTTGTGAGGAGCATGATCACCTTTCTATCATTTCTTTTTTTTTCAAAATTATTGACCCCAAGATAGAAATGAAGTTATTATTGAGCATCCAGTCATCATTTTTAGGATTCTTAGTTGACAGTCAAATCTCTTAAGTGTCTGGTAGTTTTATGTTTTTTGACAGATTCACTTGTTCTAGGAATTGATAGATGAGAAGCAACCCTATTGGTGGTGTCAAGATCTTTCCTCTTTCTCTTCTTGAACCACTCTATAAAAACTTTAGACATCAAACTATAAATGTTGGTCAGGAATCTTTGAGAGAATTCAAATTATCAATAGCTATCATTTGGGATAGCTTTAGTTTTTCGTAATGGATGGGAATGGGAAGACTGATAAGGTTCCAAAGAAAAGGATTTTTATTTCAAATTTCCTTTTCTTTGAGATGATATGCACATTCTTTAAAATCTAAGTTAAAAAAAAATAGCATTTTATCTTTGGTTTGCAATTTGATCAACCATGTCAAATACCTTAGGGTTATGCCAATTTTGTCAAAATGAAAAATGTAGTTTTCTATTATACAAGAGTATATCATGCACAAGGATAGAGGCTTGTGTACTCCTTTTAAGACACAAAAACATGTATTCATACACTTTAAAGTATTAATTGTTAGTAGGGTAGAAGCAAGGAGTTGGGTCTCAATTCCATAGAAGTTCACGGATTGAGATCAGGCTCTTTTAGAAACGGGTACCCATTTTAGGCTCAAGCACCCAATCCAAAATTTAAAGAATGCACGCCCATTTTTTTAAAAATGGGCTACCCATTTTTTTGTTTTCAAAAACACCCAATCCAAAATTTAAAGAATGCGCACCCATTTTTAAAAAAATTGGCTACCCAATTTTTTATTTTCAAAAAATGGGTACCCGTTTTTGAAAACATAAAAAAATTGTATTTTTTAAAAATGGGTACTTGTTTCTCAAAATTTAAGATTTTGTTTTATTGGGAAGATTTTATATGTTGATTTGACTTTTTCAAAATGGGTACCCATTTTTTGAATTTCCAATAACGAGTGCCCATTTCTTACAAAATTGGGCTAGATTTTTTTTTCCTACCTCAGATTTTTGTTTGGGATAGGCTTGGTGAGACCAAGTCTATGCCTCGACCTATCAAGATTTGGCTAAGGCATTTAACTGACATATTCACACCTTGCCATAATTTTTAGAGGGTCTTCCCCATCAAAAACTTTAATGACACAAAAACCCATTATAGCTCTCATTGTCTTGATTTGAGAAATGTAAATTTTATAATGTTATGACTGTATTTACTATTTTTGCATTATTTTTTAATGAAATGTGGAACCTAAATGTAAAATAGTGAAGTTCACTAAAACTTTAATAATATTTTTTCTTAAATTAATTTATATGTCATCAATCTACATATAATTCTTTTGAGGTTAAAATAAAGAATTTTTGAAAAAAGTGAAATTTTGATCAAAATATGATGTCTATACACTAGAGGTTTTAAAATTTACCTTTATAGCCAATTAATAATTAATAATAATAAAATTATTCAATAAAAAGTTAAGAAAAAATATTGTCATCAATCTTAGGTGTATTAGGTAGCTCATTGTAAAAGGATTTACAAAAATTCATTTATTTGTGTCAAATTATGGTGTTTGTACACAAGTGTGGTATGGTCTTGAAATAAGCATTTTGAAAAAGTAGTTTTTAAAGATCCACACTACACAAATAAATTACATATTCAAAAACTAGATTCCAAACACTAAAATTTTTATTTCTAAAGTTTTTTTAATATTCAATCTCTAAGTGCCTCAAATTTTGACATTAACTATAAAGAAATTTCAAAAATAGGAAAAACACTCCCACTTTTTGCGCAAAAGTGAGACCCAACTTCTTGCACTTACCCAATATAAAATATGCTTGCATTTTAGTTATCGAGTACTGTTTGCAATGTCTTGTTGTGCAAATTGACATATCATCTAAACAAGTATCAATGATTGTGATAGTATAAGAAAATTTTTTTTATGATAAATAGAAAGATAGTTAGTGCCAAAAACTCTCTAACATGTTCTGTAAATTAATCTTCTATTAGAAATTTTTAGAATAACTGAGAGGGGAGAGTGAATCAATTACTCAATGTCTATATGTACCACTTGAATAATTAAACATTAAACACATCATTGTTCTTCTTATCCTACAAATCATGTTGTTGATCAATCTCTATTGTAAAACTATCATAAACTTTAACTTGCATTGCATAATGAAAACATCATCACATGTAAAACATTCATAAGACATTCATCATAGTTTGACACTTGAATTTTACATGGAAACCCAATTTGGGAAAAACTACTAGCAACATGTCACTCTTTTTCACTCTTTTGAAGTGAGCTCTATTAAGAGACAACCCTGTTAAAGGTTACAATACACACTATTAAATGTGTCCTAGTTAGAGGATTTAATCACCATGTTAGAAGTGGCCTTGTAAGAGGACTTTGATCATTCCATTTAAAATGTCACCTAGTTAAAGGATTTAAATAGACTGTTAAGTATTCAAATGACTATTAGACCAACTTATGTTAAAATAATTTTAGTACAAACTATTTACAATGATAAGAAAGAAAACAATAGGTTTTGATCTGTGTGATTACAACTCACTTTTTCTTGTTCAGATCTCTATTTGGTCCTTATGTTGGTATACTGATAAGCCTTCCATTTTCATCTTTAATCTTGATCTACTTGGATACCCTTAAAGCAATTAGTCCACTCTTCTCATAAATACTTAAACATTCTGGTCAAATTCACTTATCAACAACAACAACATCATATCTGCAAACTTTTCTCTTTTAGCTTTGTATCCACTCACTTCTATTTTTTTGATCAACCTTTCTTTGTATGACTTCCTTCACATACAAACTTGCGCACACATTGGTTGGGGCTAGACTAGGCACCAAATGTTTGATATTGTATCACCTTAAAATGGCAATCCATGCTTTACTATTTTCTCCATCCACCGTAGATCTTAGGGTTTACAATCAAATTCAATATTATTCAATGTATCTGTAAATCTTCTTGCTCATCCTCTAGAAAAAAATTTAGAATCCTTCTGTTAGGTCTTAACCTAATCATCACCTTAAATTTAATGATCCAACTCATCGATTTTATCTTCAACACATTTTACATCTCCCAAGAAATCAAATGAGTTAGCTTTATCTTATGATTTCTTTGAATTTGATGTTTTACTATCACTCGACAATCACTAAATTCTTACACTCAATCAATACTGAAATACTTGGTCACTAAAAATATTTCTGGCTCAACATCAACTAAATTTCTTAGTCGATGTTAATGCTTGGTCAACATTATACTTACTCGACACTAACTATGGCTCAGTTGACACTAGCATTACTCGACACTCCTTAGTATTTTACTCTTTTTCTTGGCTAGGCTTAGCTTCCTTGACATAAAAAATTACTTTTCTTTATTAGAGTCTATCAAATTAAATATACATTATAACTCCTTTTCATAACTTCAACATTTCCTCTAGGTGCTATAGTTATGTGTAAATCTCAAATTCTCTTCATCATTGAAATATATATGACATTTAGATTAGGTAGCAATATGTCTCTTCCATAGATTTGACATCAATGATAGAACAACAATTGTTCCAATTATAAGTTTCCAAGATATTCTAACAAATAAAATAAATATATCATCAATGCATCTGCTCATATATCTCAAAAAAATTACTTGAGCTGAAATATTACAATTATTATGTACAAGATTTATTTAATTCTACTAATCAGACCAACATTATAAGAAGCTTTATTAAATGCTAAGCTAGGATTTGGCTTGAATTCTATAATAAATGAGGTTGATTAATGACTGAACTCAAAGAGCTACATGAGTCTAATTCATCATAATGAGAATATTTTTCATTGTAAAAGAAGACAAAGACATATTACATACATAACATTTTGAATGTCAATGTTGTGGATTTTTTAGTACCTTATAGGAAATAATAGTTATTTAAAGATAATAGCATGATAGTATGATAAATCGAGGTCCCTATAAGGGAGAACTTGATGATACTTAAGGTATAGAGTGTTGGAATACAAACACTACTGAGAGGGGGGGGGGAATTAGTGGTTTAAAATACTTTGAAAAAATTGAAACAATTACAAGTTATAAAAATTTAACACATGAGCGAGATAGTTAATGAATAAAAAAGTGACACAAAATTTTAATGTGGTAAATCCATTAGGGTACAAAACTACTTTGAATCTAAAACTTTATTGGACTCTTGGGCAATTCTTTTAGAGCTACAACTCTGGGAAGCACCAACACCCTATTTTTGAAACACCAATTTCAAGGAACACAAATCCCTTACACCTAAAGCACCAACTTCAAAAATGAAAAAATGAGATATAAAATCAAAGGATCATCTTAGTTACAATAAAAATCATGAATCACTAGTTTCGACAACTTGTTGAAAACACAATGCAGGATATACTTCTATTCTCCTCAAAATATCCAATATCCAAATATATTTTCTTTTTCTATTAAGAGATTTGATCAAATAATTATATGAATGAATGAATAAGAAATATATAATCATTATTCTACCTCTGATAAACTTCTTCAATAAAAATCAAATCAAAAATATGAGAATAGAAACATAAAGCATTACCCTCTTCTTTGTTATTAAAAATCTACCTGCAAGTTGTTCGGTCTACAAGGAATTTCACACCAATTCTGCAAATTCTATCAAAACCACATATTGGATGTTTTAGAGGAATGTATCCTCTAATTATAAACCAATAAATTCAAATTTTTGGAGGTAGTTTCATACCCCAAACTTCCATTAGACCAAAACTGCTCAAAACTACCAAAACTGTCATAAAAATTTGGTACCCATTTCTGATAAATAGGCTTTCTCTCCTTACATACATGTGTTATGTAAAAAATAATAAAGATTAATTTTAGCTAACTCTAAGACCTTTCCAAAAAGGTATAATATCTGGGGTCTATCTGATAAAAAAGCTTGTCGACTTTCTAATAGACCAAAACTTTTTATTTTATATCTATTTTCAAAAACAATGTGAACATTAAGTGTTAATTGTATAAAACTTAAGTATTTGTCTTGAATATGTTTTGAAAAATATTGAAGGACATAAAATAAGATAATTAAATGATGTTAGCCATACCATATTCTCATTATTAACATCAATAACAACAATCAAAGACCAAATACCAAAGGTTCAACAAAGAGGAGTTGTGAATGTTAATTTTTCATGGTATGAAGCATTACTAAAGACACATGTAAAGTATAAAGGGTTGAAAGCCTCAAGATTGTTGTAGAGGTCAAGGAAATGTGCATCATTTTCATGCAAGTAGTAAAAGATAAGATATCATCATGTACAATACCTTTAAGAGCTTCTTTGAGATTTTGTCTTCACATTTATAAGTTACATAATAACGTGTGTGTGTGTGTGTGTGTGTGTGCGCGCGCGCGCGTGTGAATTTAAAGATTAATGTTAAGCTATGAAAATATATATATATATATAATGAATTTAGATAGAAAAATAATTTAACAAATGAAAGAAAAAAGGGAGACACATAGACAATGCTCTAGAAATCAAGAAGTCTAAAGTGTTACTAAGGGAGGAAAGTATTTTTGGAATATTTGGACATCTCATAGTGGAATTTTGGTAGAAATTGAGTCTACAATTATTATAATATTTAGAATAATTGAGGGGGGGGGGGGGATTTTGGTAGAAATTGAGTCTACAATTATTAGAATATTTAGAATAATTGAGGGTGGGGGGGCATGAGTGAATCAATTATCCAAGGTCCATATGTACTAATTGAATAAACAAACACTTAAACAATTTTAGTTCTTATCATTCCATTGCTTAGGCTCTACATTAAACTATTTACAACATTAACCGGTTGTCCACTATTCTTAAAATGAAAGACATGAAGAATATAAAATTAAATCAATAAAGCATCACAATAACATTCACACAAGTTTGGCACTAGGATTTACATGGAAACCCAATTTGGGAAAAAACCACTAGCAACATGTCACCAATTTTCAATCTTCTGAAGTAGGACCTATTAAGAGAAAACTTAGTTAAAGGTTATAACATACACTATTAAATGTGACCTTGTTAAAGGATTTAATCACCCTATTAGGAGTGGCCTTGTTAGAGGACTTTAGAACATTCCATTAGAATGACACTCGATTAAAGGATTTACACAGACTGTTAGGTCCTTGTGACTATTAGGTCAACCTTGATTAAAGGATTTCAAATATTGTTCATAGTGGTTAGAAAGTAACAACAGGTTTGATCTTTTTAGTATAACTCACTTTGCATGTTCAGATCTTTGTTCAGCTCCCAATATTGATTCACTACCTAGCCTCCATTTTCATCTTAATCTCAAATTCTCTTGGAAACCCTTCAAGTAATCACCCTTCACTTCTTCTCTATTAATCCTTCTTCTTAGATTTTCTAGTCAACAACATTAGTAATAGCTCCAACTTTCTAGAAATCCTTCACACCCATACAACTACCCTACACTTTTTTCCTTTCATGCACGCTAAAAGTTTACCTCTGTACCTCCTTAAATAGGTAGTTCTAATCTTTCTCCACTTATAATCAACACTATAGATCTTAGGGTTCACAATTTTATCTATCAGATATAATGTATCTAATCGCCATTATGTTTATCTCTTCTTTTTTAGAAACTTCTCCTTGAATTCATCTCTTAGATTGTTTACCTAATCCTCTCTTGAAATTAAATTATCCAACTCATTGATCCTTATCCTCAACACATTTTCCATATCCCAAGAAATCAACTTAGTTAGCTAGAAAGTATGATTCCTTGCATAGTTAAAATCTTGTTCCTCGACTAACACTAAGTTCTGACACTTGGTCATTCCTAAGTTGCTTGATAGCTATAAAAATTCTTTCTCTCGCTCAATTGATACTAATGTTCGATCAACACTAAATTTTCTTGGCACTTACTATGGCTTAGTTGATCCTAGCATCACTCAATGTGTACATCAAAATTATTTAGTCTTTTACTCTATTACTCAATCAAGCCTACACAAGTGATCTAGATTTTCTCATGCCTTCAAGAATTGAACATTACTATCTTCTCCTCTATCAACATGATTTAAACAATCCCTTTGTCCTGTCAAAGTCTAACTAATAAAATGTCCATTTTTAGTTTCATCTTCATAACTCAATCTTTCATCTAGGTGATTTTTTTATGAATAAGTTCTCAAATCCTCTTCATCAATCAAATAGATATGATATTTAGATTAGATAGAAAAATATCTAACCAATAGTTTTGACATCAATGAAAACACAGCAATTATTCCAATTGTAGTTTCCAATAGATTATAGTAGAGTATTCTTTAGAACAACTATTTTTAGTCGGGATTACTCTCAAAATATTGCATACTATTTTAAAGTTTTAGGAAACACTACTAGCCCAGAATTTGTACACCTAGAATCTTTAGACAAGGAATAATACCTTGGGTAATTGATATGGAACCCACAATATTTACACCAATAGTAAGAGGTGTGAAGAGTTAACAATTAGTAGTTATTTAGAAGAATCAATTAGTATTTTTTTTTTCTCACATAGATCATTTTCTATCAAAACCATTTACTAGAAAAACCATATATGTAGATATAAACATCAAGTACAACATGTCCAATTTTTTTGCAAATATACACATTAAGTACACCATTTTTATTATTTCAAAACCATATGCACCAATATAAATATTAAGTACACCATGCCTAATTTTTTTTCAAGGTTTTATCTTTAATGTTAATATGTATGGTGAAATGGTTATCAATGATAGATCTAGCAAGTGCAACCAATTAAATAAGGGTAAAACCATAAGTTATTCTTATGAAGGATCACGTTAGATAATACAAGGAAATTCAATCAAAATAGGGGGACAATCATTAGATTATTGTCGAACTTTCAAAGAGACCGCAATGAAAAATCTTATTGTCCCTATAAGAGTTTTAACGACTCAAAGACAATAAAAATAAAAATCAAAATAGCTAAGAGACATTTTAAGGTAAGTCATCACATTGAAGGGGTGAAGGGGGGTTTATTATCATCCATTGGTAAGTTGTTTTTTATATTGTTTTCAAAATTAATATACATATGAACCATGGAAGGGAGGTTTGATTATCACATTGAAGGGGGGTTTGATTATCATCAATTTTATATAGCTTGATCTCCCTAGGGCAATATGTGATATGGACCACCACATCTGGGAGGAACATGGAGGTGTGAATATGGAGAAAAATGAAGATGTGAGTATTGAAGCTAAAGATCATGATCCCATGGAAGATGATGATCATGCACTAGAAAACACATTTGACGATGATGGTATGAATGCATTAATTGATGACACATTTTGTACCAGTGTTGATGATGATGATGAAATTGAGGTCATCCATGATATACCTCTACTTGAGTTGGAAAAAATTGCCCTTTACGAAGGCTCCCAATCAACTCTTCTCTATATTATATTATTATTAGTGAATTTGAAGGTTATATTGAATGGTTTATCCAACATAACAATGTCATGTATACTAAGGTTTGTCATTATAGTCTATAAAAGGTGAAACATGTACCATTAAGATTATTTATAATAATGACTTATAATTTTTTTTGTAGATTGATAGATGAGTTTTTGTTACCACCATCAAATGTTCTCCCTTGCTCTTACCGAGAATTATGTGCCACTATGAAACATATTGGAATGGAGTATCAAGAAATAGATGGTTGTCCAAAAGATCATGTTATTTATCATAAAGAATATGAATATGCAATAGAATGCTTTGAATGCCATATGAGCAGATATTGAGATGATCAAATGACAAAAAAAGCTGCCTCATAAGGTTCTTTGTTATATCCACATTATTCTACATCTTAAACAATTATTGAGGTGCATTATCTTAGCATAATTTATGGATTACCATGCACAAAATGGAATTTGAGATGACATTATTCGAATGCCTATGGATGGTTTAGAATTTATGGATGTAGAGGAAAAGTTGCCACACTTTAAAGAAGAACCTCAAAATCTTAGACTTTTTGTGGCAACAGACAGTGCCAATCCATTTGGAGAGATGAGATTTGTTTACTCAATGTGGCTTATTTTTGTTATCAACAATAATTTTCCTCCATGGATGTTAATAAAGAGGGGGCACATTATATTGGCAATGATAATTCTAGGTATTTTGTTATTTTATATTTATATACATGTAATTATAAGTCTTAGAGTGAAATGGCCACAATAATTATCTTATCAACTAGTTGTTGGTGTTATGGAATGGTTTCACTATGTATGACATCTTTAGACCAATTGGACAAAGATAATTTCAATTCCATGCAATTCTTGTGTGGAAAATTCATGATGCCTCGGGGTTGACACATTTCTCTAATATGTTATGGTGGATTCTCATTACACACGATAATTCTAAAAACTAATATATTTAATCCAATTGTATCATTATCTTGTAGGTCTTCAAAAGAAGGGAAAATTTTCATGTCCAATGTGTGCTCCAAAGATGAAATATTACCATTCCAAAAGTCTAGGAAAGTAGCTATTTTATGAGTATAGGCACTTCCTCCACAAAAATCATAAGTATCAAAATGTGGAAAAGAATATTTTCAATGAGAAAGAAGAGACTACATCAAAGCCATGGAGAATGATACCTCACCTATGGCAATTAGAATATAATAGAACTCAAGGTAAAATCATTCCACCTAATGGTTTATGTTTGGAAATTATATATATTGATTGGTTTTTTTTGGCTAATTATGTTATTGATGATCGTGAAGGTCATCAAGGTATCACTGACCTCCTTCCAAAGGCCTAAAATGTTATCCAAGAGAATTTAGTAGGCTTCCATACTACAAGCAGTGACAAATTGTGCATTTATTTGATACCATGCATATTGGAAAGAATGTAACAAAGACATTGTGGAAAATATTGATGAAAGGAATGACAAAGAAAAACTAGATAAAATTTGTAGTGAGATTCACGATTACAATCATGCAATAAATATTATCATTGAATCAAATGGAAATGGAGACAGGATTAATCCAAGTGCCCTTCCTTGGTTATTAATGAAGAAGTAAAGTAATTCCATAATAGAAGTCATACAAAAAATATTATTTCATATAGGATTTGCTTTGAATATAAGAAATCTCATATCAAACAAAAGTGAATTTGGGCTAGGGCTGAAAATGTATGATTGGCATACCTTCATCAAGGTAAGTCATGGTCTTTTATATTTATAATACATTTGTGAAACTACATTGAATTGTATTATGTTAGAAATTAATGAAATGATTACTTGACAAATGTTGCAGTGTGTACTACCCTTATCACTCCTAGAGAACTTTGACAATAATATCAAACAACTGATATATGATATTGGAAAATACATGAAGTAAGAAGTGATATCTGTTCAATATATTAAACAATAATATCAAACAAGTAATATATTGCAAAATCTCATATTTATATATTTGTGTGTCTTGAATCCCTTATAGGTGGTTGGCATCCAAATAAATCTATAAAGAAGATATAAAATATTAGAAGAAAATAATTCCTCAACTAATGTGTGAAATGCAAAAGTGTTTACCTTCAAATTTTTTGAATGCATAAGAACACTACCTCACACACCAAGTTGAGGAGATTGAATTGTGTGGACTTGTATAGACTATGCCAATGTGGATGGTTCAGAGGTATTTGAAATTTTGAAGGGTTTGGTTTGACAAAGAGCACATCCCAAGGGTTCTATGGTTGAGGGATATATGGTATACCCAATTATGGTGTATGTTACTCAATATCTTTATAATATAGCAGCAAAGACCCATATAGATCACATTTGGGATCTCAACTCCATTAAAAAATTTCAAGGGGAGTACTTGATGGGGAATGGTAGATTGAGGAAAGTAAAAGGTAATAAATAATGAGATGTTTTAGATTATGGTAACAGAAGGTTTTGATGGGACCTAAAACCCCTTATAGTAGCAAAAAGGATAAAACATTAAAAGTCCCCCAAGTTTTACAAGGACCTAAAAACTAAAGAGTCAAAAGAACTACAAAAGACAAGGTTTTACAATGACCTGGAACCTACAATAATCAGAAAAAGTTCAAAACTAGGTTGTTGACCTGATGGCAAGACATATTTTTAATTAGTGCTAAAACAAATAGCCATCAAGAGAAGACAATATTAACCAAGCTACAAGACAGAATTGTGTTAATTGAGCTCATGTATGAACTAGTTTAATAGTGTTAACCAAGAAAGCAGTGAGAAGTGTCAACTAAGTTGATAGTTGCTACCAAGATCTAGTGTAAATTGAGTCAGTCTAGAATTCTTGTTTTAGAATGAGAACTAAGAAGTAAGAGTAGCATGAACCAAGCCAGTTGAATTTTTTAACTGATCATTATCAACCAAGCATCTAATATCAATTGAGTACTAGAGTTAGTCAAGTTGATAGTGTTGCCCGAATGTTTGTAGTATCACCTAAGTAAGCTATTGGACTCAAGTCTCAACACTAAGCTAACTTAGTAATTAATTTTTGAAACTACTGAAGTGTTATTGTAGCTGACCTGTTAATGCACTTATTTTGGATGGATATAAATATAAGTTACTCTATTTGTCAAAACAAGAAGTCCCAATTGAAGAACATTTGCATAGAAGTGAATATTAAAGAATAGAGTAATTAGAAGGCTATAAGAATATTATAGGAAAGGAAAAGACTCGTCTATCATTGTCAGGTGATCAGTTTACATCAAATGATCTTATTTAGAAAATCAAGTTTCACATCAAAGATCAATCCACTGATTCATCCTAACAAGTGCATCAGCAAGAATCCTCAAATAGGGTGGACCTAATAGTCCTTTACAAAAATCTAATAGAGTACATACTTAATTTTATTGTATAAATCCTTCCACAAGGTGGACCTAATAGTCCTACTTACTCTTAACTAAGTAGATCACTAGAAGTGATCAATTGTAATCTCTAATAGGCCAACTTTATTACTACAATAATGAAACATTATGGATTTCATCCCACCCCAATTTTACATTCTATTTGGAGGGTTTTGGGGTTACCAAATATTGTGTCAAAGTGTTATGGTGTTGTCACTTTATTTCTTTATATTCCATGCATACAAGTAGATTGGATAATAAAATAAAGTGGAATTAAGTGAAAGAATTTTTAAGTGGTTCCTAATTTCCCCCACCCCGTAAAATTGGTATTAGAGAAATGTTCTCTTATCATAAGCTTAGTAGCCTAAGAGAAAATATCAAAGACAATGTAGAAGCTAGAGAAATCCATTGAAAATGAAAAGTTGGATCTACATGTGGCCATGGAAAAGATCAAGAAACTAAAGAATCAACTCTCTCAATCTCTGAAAAGAAGAAATGAATTCACAATATAGATGAATGCCAATATTTACGCAGAAGAAAGAATTGAATATATTTGCAAAGAAAGAAGTTCAAATGGAGAAAATGAAGCTATAGAAGATCTACTTGGAAGAGACCTCATTCTATAAGAAGAATCCAAATAATTAAAAAGAGAACAAGAGATTCATTCAATGAGGATATATGAAGTTATGGAATAGAAGAACAAAGCTAACAATGACAAAGAGACAGTAGATAAAGAAAAAAGATTACACAACACCAGACTAGAAGAAAAGGACAATAAAATCCACAATCTTTTAGTACATCAGGTAGATATGATAAATCAGTTAACTAGTGCAAATCAATAAGGCATCAATCTTAGGAAAGAAAATGATAGACTCAAAAATGATCTTAAAGAAGAAAAATAAACCAATGAAAGAATGATGAGATCACAAGAAAGCATGGATCAGTTGGATGGGCTATCTTAGAAAAAATCACAAAGGGAAAATAGGATTGGGCTACACTGAACAAGGAGAATAATCATAGCAAGGAGCTCAAAAGAAAAAAGGACATACATGTAATCATTGTGAAAAGTTAGGGCATCCATCAAAAAAATGTTGGAGCAATGGAAAGTCAAATTTTAATGGTAAATGTTATAGTTATAACAAGTATGGAAATAGAGCAAGTGAATGGATGAAGAAAACTAAGTTTCAAGGAAAATGCTTCACATGTAACAAACAAGGTCATAAATCTTCTAAGTATAAAATTAAGAAATTTAATCCTATTGAACAACTCACTAAAACAATCTTTGGTTAGGATTACAACACATGGTACATATGTTATCTATGTGGTAAATATCAACACATTGGAGCTAATTTTATGAGGACTCACTTACAAAAAAGGAATCCTACCAAAACATGTTATGTATGCAAAGAACTTGGTCATCTACAAAACAACTATATGAAATGAGCTATAGTTGAAAATTAAAATTTAAAAAAAAAGTAAGATGATGAGATTAGGACTCAAATTAAGTAGTAATGGGTGAGGAAATCTATAGAGAGCTCAAGCCAAAATAGTGAAGTTATTAACACCCAAGGTAATGAGTTGGGTGATTCAATCACCTCTGTATAAACATACAAGGAGATCACTAGAGTTATGAACAAAATCATATTCTATATTAGTTCCAATCATGCAAACAAGAAAGTCCAAATCAACATAAGAGATGCACTAAGATAAATGGAAGAATCATGTCAAATCTCAATTACAACCATGTTGTCAGTCCTTACCAAGTTACTCTCCAGGTTTAACTGAGCAAGGTTAGACTCAATCAAGTGAATTTGGATATTCTTAACTGAGATTCATGGTGTAATAAAGTTTGAATACTTAACTGAGCCTTCTTCACATGCCTAAGTACAGAGCATTAATGAGGCCCCAAAATATGATAAAACAAGAAATCAAAGTTTTATTTCTTTATTGTGAATTCAAAAATCTAATAGAGTATAGTATTCTTTGAGCCACTAAGCAATTTAGAGAAAAAAATTTGTCGAAGAAAAGTTGTAAATGAACTTATCATCTAAATTATTTGATCAACCAAGTGATATGGAAACTTCATCAAGCATAAAGTTCAGGAAGGGTTCTAAGATGTTGGTCAAAACACAATTTGCAAAGCACACAAGTTTAAACTATATCCCACAATTACTGAAGAGAAGGATCCACAAGGAGCACACTTAGCCATTCCTCCCAAGGTACTCCTCATTCATGATGTAAGGTCATTTTATCACTATTCAATTCAAGAATTGGGTAATTTCAAGCTAGATCAAGAATACAGTGCATTTTGTGAGAATGAAGTGTTGAAACCAAAAAAAAAGCATTTGGAAGTTAAGGGTTTAACTCACATCCTTCATATGTCGAGGAACATTTTAGTGAATTGGATTAGATTTGTATTAAGTTGACTCCACAACATGACCTTCTAGCTCGAGCAACTAGTTTTAATCACCAAGAAGATGATCCATCAAATCACTGGTTACCCAATGATAGAGAAATCCAAAGCAACCAAAATCCTTGGACTTGCAAAAATGGCTAAGATAACCCTAGATAAATGGGATGGAGAAGGCATGAAATTGAATAATGTGACTAACATGGAAATCAATTTCAACATTCATGTTATAGCTCACAAGATTTACAATTCACGTCAACCCAATAGTATGCCTTGTGAAGCAATTGACCTAGCATATAAAGTTGTGAAGAAGAATCTATCATTTGACCTCATGAGATTCAACACATTTAGTTGATCAAGAACACGGAGATCATATTCTCCTCCAAGAAAAATTCATGTAAGTTTAGTAAACTCTTGATCTATTTATTCTTTTATGTGAAAAGATTATTTCCATCAAAAGGAGCTATTGTATAGAAGGACACCCCCTTACTATGTCAAATCAATGATTTCATAGATCAAATGGGTGCAAAATTTCAAGGCATCCTAGATGCATATTTTCAAAATTTTAAAGAAAGGATACTGAGTAGGTATAGGATCCCTAAATAGTTGTTTGATAAATATGAGCAAGATATATGTTTCCTAGTTGATTGTGACAAATGCATATTCAAGCAATCAAACCAATGATTGCGTGGGTGAAACCTTTAGCATATGAAATAAACATTGATGAAACCAAAGACATCATTAAGGTTCTCATCAATGAGCTAGTAGATCCAAAGCTACTTAAGAGGAAGAAAAAACTAGAATCTCACTTTAGATTCAGATTCCTCAAATCTTGAAGAGAGGAAAAAAAGGGTTAGAAAACCTTGAGAAGAAGTTTGCCAAATTTAATTTCCCTCTCATGCTTACTGAGGGTAAAGGTGATGATGTAAAATAGGAAGAAGAAGAGGAAGGTGATCATGAAAAAGAAGAGGTAGATGAACCTCCAAAGAAGAAGGCAAACACTCCATCAAGGAAATCACCAAGATCTTCTACTCTTGTGATTATTGCCACTAAACCTTGTAAGCCAAGAAAGAAATTGAGGCTTGAGGGTGAGGATGATGATAAAGATGAAGACAACACTCCAATCACTTCTTTGAAAAAGTCCCCACCTACCTTTGAACAAAGACTGAAAGAATTAAGGGAAGGTAGTGGGATGGCTGATTTCAAATTCCTCAAATGTGAAACTAGAAGCAAGGATGTGAAAAAATAGATTGAAGATGCACTAGTAGAGAAAATGGAAAAGTGAAAGGATGATCCTACTAAACTCAAAGGGAAAGTTCCTAAAACAATGCTAAAGGTTTTCTCTCACCATTGAGCAAATGCACTCAAGATAGAGAAAGACATTAAAGAACAAACTCTAAAGAAAACAATGCCAAATATCTCTAAGAAGGAAATAAAGGAGGCAATGTCCAAACATGAAAGCAGAAAAACTCCTAGATTTAAAGCTTTTCAAATCTTTTCAAATAGAATAGAGCATGTTGTATAGTCTAAATCAAATATGTGGAAAACCATTTTCTATATTAACGAAGAGGGAGATATACTAGATTTTTAGACTATTGAAGAGTTTAATCCTAAGAAAATTGTACTAAAGGTCATGGAATCTCTCCTAACTGCTCCAACTCAGTCAGGCACCTAGATATAACCTATTGAATTGAACCTAGTTCAACTAAGTAGTGAAGTGAATATTATTATAGCTTTACTAAATTCCTCTCTAGTAACCAAGCAACAAGATCTTGGGGTATTAATCGAGCATCAACCAAAGGAGGATTCAGTTGACAAAGGAAAGGAACTCATACCTTCATTAGGGGCAAAGGACAAAGGAAAAGAAAAGGTCATTGATGATATTGATCTTGATAAGGAGATTTTGCTTCCAATTTGAGACCAATCTAATTTTTTTTGCAAACAAATGGGAATATTGGGGGAACTATGGAAGAAGACAGCCAAGCAATAGATGTTAAGGGCAGAAAGGAATAGAAGCAAAGTCCTTGACAATATCAACAATTTTTTTTGGATGCACTATCTATAGAGGTTAAAAAAAGTTTCTATAATTGGACAACTATTTGAAATTGTACATAAGCTCAATGAAGATGTAGATGGACATGAAAAAATTCTTGAGAAAACTAAAAGGAAGTTTAAAATTAAACTTCTAGAAAATTTAGCATAGAAAAGAGCCATTGAACAAGTAGAATTATCTACTTTAATTATTGCATTAGAAAATGTTGTGAATAATATTGTATCTTTATTAGTAAATTTGAGTGATAAAACAAACTTTACCAAGGAAATCAAGGATAAACTTGCTAAGATTGATATGGACTTGAATGCTAATGCCAGTCAGTTAGCACTCAACCCAAGTTTCAATTCAAATAATTTTGTAAAAGCTATATTTTTTATAGATCTTCAGGTAGAACTATTAAGAGAAGAGGTTAGAACAAGGGCAACATTTATAGCCATTCAAAGTATGATCCTACCCATATGGATATTATGTAGAAGAGAATGGATCATGCAAAGACATTCATTAAGGACAAAAACATTTTAGTAGAAAAATACATGTTGGAGTTATCAATTGAGATTCAGATAGGTTTTCACATATTCAAGGTATTGCAAGATAATTGGGATAAGACTATCTTTGATTTTAAAGGTTCATCATGATTTCCTCTCTCATTTTGACATACCCTTGTAAATTTTTGGCATTTCTAACAAAAAGGGGGGGAAATATATGTATGTAAGAGGAGATATGTATAGAAAGAATAAAATATGTACAACATAAAGATATGTAAAAAGAGATTAATAAATAATAATTTTGAAAAATCAAAAATAGAAAAGTTGCAACCAAGTTGTGGATTTTTTAGTTCAAACCAAGTTGCAGAACATAGTGCATACAAAGGTGGAGTTTGACTGAAGAATTTTGATTTTAGATTTTTTGTATGATACGTGTTTTTGTCACTAATGCCAAAGGGGGAGATTGTTGACCTTATAGGAAGACATATTGTCAATTATTACCAATACACTTAGTCATCATGACAAGACAATAGTGATCGAGCTACCAGAGAGAAGTGTGTTAACCAAGCTCATGTATGAACCAACTTAATAGTGTTAACTAAGAAACTAGTGAGTAGTGTCAATTGAATTGATAGTATCTATTAACCTCTAGTGTAAACTAAGTCATTCTATCATTCTCATTTCAAAATGAGAACCGAGAAGGAAGAGTATTATGAACTGAGCTAGCTAAGCTTTCTGAGTGATCAGTATAAATTGATGATGGGGACATGACCCAAGCACAGAATGGACACAACAGGAAAAGGGAAATTGTATTAACTGTGAAAATAAGCTAGTACATTCAGTACAGAGAAAATAGACTTCAAAACATGCCCTAAGGGCTTACAATAGCAAAAAACTGGAGATAATTTCTCCTTTTGGTACCTCCTCTCAATTTCCACTCTGAACTGCCTTTTACAATGCTAAAAGTCCTTAAATAGACCCTGGAGGGTTAAGGACTAGGAGTACATTCTAGAAAGTGCTAGTAGGCATCCACCAACCAAGTAGAAGCCTCCAGAAGCCACATTAGAAGTTGGTGCAAATCTAGAAGAATCTAGAAATGGTAACCGAACTTTCGGGAGGCATAACTTTTGAACCGTAGCTCTGATTGACGAACCATTTACATTTCTAGAAAGCTCTCAAAGTGCTCTATAGCCCTATGAACTAGCTTTTCTCATCCCCCATTTTTTGGACCTTTTTGAGGTCATTTAATGCCCCTAACCTAACTTTGAAGCATTCTTAGGAGGTCTCCAAAAATTGAAAAACTGCGATAACTTTCAAACCGTGGGGCCTTTTGACTTGATTCTTTTTTTGGAATGCTCTAAATTGAAATTATATTCGTCTGGCCAATTTACACCTCCTAGTTAACCAAAATGATGGTTCAATTACATGCTCTCTTTTTTTGGCATTTACATGTATCCCAAGGTGTTCAAATACTCTATCCTAGAACACTAATAGTGGAACTATGAGAGTTGGAACCTTTATTTGACCCAAATGGGTATCCAAAAATGAAAACACATGAAACAAAAACTAAGTCAAAGTACATTTTTTTTTGGGTGACACAAGATTGGCCTTATACCTCTAGATGCTCCTACATCAGACACCTAGGGTAGATTGAAAAGTGACCCTGTCACTTTATGAATGGTAGAGGAAATTCGAAATGGGAAACCTCGGCTGCTGAAATCTAGGTTGAGTCCTCTATCGGCCGTCCTTTCCACTTGACCAAATACTCTTCATACTACCTATTTCTAGTGCTCCTACCCACACGATGATCTAGAATGTCTTCTATCTCCTCCTTCTTAGAAGCAGGAATTAGACATGGCTCTAACATTAGTTCCTCATCTGCACCATCATCATGATACTCTGTTAAGTCTGCAATGTTGAAAATAGGAGAAATGTGAATACCATCTGGCAACTCCACCTCATATGCATTTCTTGAGTTATGTTTCTTCAAAATTTTGCAAGGGCCAAATTTCTTCATTTTCAGCTTGTTGTAAGTATCGGCTGGAAATATTTCATTTTGTAAGTGTACCATGACTAGATCCCCTACTTGGAATTCCTTATGTCTTCTCCTTTGATCAGCCCTAGCTTTATACTCTTGATTCATCTTGGTAATGTGTGCTCGAACCTCCTCATGTAGATGCTTGATATGTTCAGCAAATTCTTCAGCTTAAGCACTTGTCCTTTCCCCTTGGTCTATCTTCCTCAATTCTGGCGCAGTCCTTAGGCTACTTCCATATACAATGTGGAATGGTGATCTACCAGTACTCCTATTTACAGAGTTATTGTAAGAAAACTTGGCTTGTGGTAGAATCAAATCCCACCCCTTGGGCTTATCCCCAACTAAACATCTCAGCAAATTGCCCAGACTTCTGTTTACCACTTTTGTTTGGTCGTTAGTCTGTGGGTGATGTGTGGAACTGAATTTCAAGTCTGTTCTCAAATTTTTCCACAATGTTCTCTAGAAATACCGCACAAATTTAGTGTCTCTATCAAAAACTATACTCCTTGGAAGACCATGTAGTCTTACCACTTCTCTGAAAAACAAGTCTGCAATATGGACAACAACATGAGTTTTGTGGCATGGAATGAAATGTGTCATTTTGGAGAACCTATCAACCACCACAAATACTGAGTCATTACCCATACTTATGTCCTCCCATGGCTTTGATGGAATGGGAAATGGTTGACATAGTCTAGTATTGTGGCTAAATCCCTTGGCAACTTGACAAACCTGGCAACTCTATACAAACTTCTTCACATCTTGTGAAATCTGAGGCCAAAAATAATGTTCTCTAAGAATGGTAATGGTTTTATCTCGACCAAAATTCCTACCATCCCTCCACTGTGTTTCTCTTTAATCAAATTTTCCCTCATGGAACTCCTTGGAATGCACAATTGGCTGCCCTTGAATAACATACCATCCTTAATCAAATAGTCTAACCACCTAGTTCTATCTATAGCAACAGGCTCTTTACAAGCTTTCCACACTTCAGCAAAATTAGGATCTTCAGGGTACAAATTGTTGAGTTCATCAAACCCAACTACTTCAACTTGCATTACTGTAAGCAACAACTGTCTCCTGCTTAGTGCATCTGCAACCCTGTTAGATTTTCCACTTCTATGTTTCAACACAAATGTATAGCTCTACAAGAATTCTACCCACTTCATATGCCTCTAATTCAATTCACCTTGGCTATTTAGGTATTGTAATGCCTGGTGATCAGTATACAAAACAAATTCCTTTGGCAATAAATAATGCCTCCATTTCTTTAAGGCCTGAACTATTGCATAGAACTCTTGATCATAAATAGAATACTTCTTCTTTGCATCATTCAAATTTTCACTAAAATATGCAATAGGCTTACCTTCTTGGCTCAATACAGCCCCAATAGCACTGCCACTAGCATCACAATCCACCTAGAACACCTTTCTAAAATCTTGAAGTGCCAACACAGCTTGTTCTGTCACCTTCTTCTTCAGCAATTCAAAACTTCTCGCAGCTGCTGCAGTCCATTTGAACTCTTTTCTATCCCCTCTTATTGTGTCAGTTAGGGGTGCACATATGCCACTAAAATTATTAATAAACTTCCTGTAAAAACTAACTAGACCATGAAATGATCTTACCTCAATAGCAGACCTTGGAGTAGGCCATTCCAAGATGGCTTTTACCTTCTCTGGATCAATTTTGAGACCTTCAGGTGATATAACAAACCCCAAATAGATTAACTCCCTTTTTGCAAATACACACTTCTTCAAATTAATTAATAGTTTCTCTTCCCTTAACCTTTCAAGGACACTACGAATATGCAATAAATGTTCTTCCAAATTCTTCCTAAAAATTAAAATATCATCCAAATAGACAATAACAAATTTTTCCAAGAACTTCTTAATTACCTCATTCATAAGTTGCATGAAGGTGCTTGGGGCGTTCGTTAATCCAAAGGGCATGAATAACCACTCATAAAGACCCTCCTTGGTCTCGAAGACCATTTTCCACTCATCTCCTTCTTGAATCCATATCTGGTGATAACCACTCTTGAGATATATCTTTGTGAAGTATTGAGCTCCACTCAAGCAGTCCATAAGATCATCCATTCTTGGCAAAGGAAACTGATATTTGATGGTTATCCTATTTATAGCTCAAGAGTCTGTACACATCCTCCACTGTCCATCCTTCTTTGGTGCCAATACTATAGGTACTTCACATGGACTCGGGCTCTCTCGAATCAAGCCCTTTCTCAATAGCTCCTAAACATATCTATTTAGCTCCTCTATTTCAGTAGGAGTCATCCTGTGAGCAGCCTTGTTAGGCAAACTAGCTCCTAGAATTAGATCTATCTGATGACTAATTTTCCTTACTGGTGGCAATCCTTCTAGAACATTATCAAAGATAATATCTCCAAACTCACCTAGTAAATCTGAAACTTCAAGTGGTATTTCACTACTACCTTCTTTATCTTTCCTAGGAATCAAAGCATAGCACATACTCTGATGTTTCATTCCATCTAAAAACTTTCTTCCATCAACAAGACAAATCCTAGCACTGCTACATACCTTTTCACCTTCCTTTTTCATGGGCTTTAGTTTGTGGTGAACTTTATCCTTTGTTAGAGAGTATGTGTTTGCATGACCATCATGTACTACATGTCTATCAAACTGCCAGGGTCTACCCAACAATAGATGGCAAACATCCATTGGAATAACATCACAGAGAACTTCATCATGGTAACTCCCAATTTTGAATTTCACAAGACATTGTTCACTTAGTAGGACCTTATGATCATCTTTCACCCAAGCAATCTAATAGGTCTGGGGATGTTTCTCCCTCTTGAGCTTCAGCTTAGAGACCATCTCCTCTGACACCAAGTTGTCAGTGCTACCACCATCAATGATCACATCACAATATTTTTCCTCACATTTGCACCTGGTACGAAAAAAACTCCTCCTTTGTCTTGGTTCAATCTCACCACTTAATAGGACCCTTTCATTCACCAAGGTCTCTCCTCATTTTGCATCCTCTAAATGTGATGATTGTGCATCCTCATCCACATGAGCAGCCCTAGCTTGACCCTCATCTCTCCTATCTATCCTTCCTTGTCATTGAGGGCATTCAAAGGCATGATGACCTTCTTCATTGCAATGGAAATAGGTACCATGGAAGCCTCCTCTTCCTTTTCCATGTCCTCTACCTCTTCCTCTCTGATTTCCAAAGTCTTGATCATGAGAACGGTTGAAACCCTCATTCCTCTGGTTCCTGCTAGTACCCACATCTTCATTTTTCTTTTGGGTTTCATTTCGACCTCCAGATGACCTACCACTTCCCCTTCCTCCTTGACCATGCCCTCTTTGTCTCCCTTCAAACCACTTATTCAGCTTCTCTTCAACTTATAGGGCAAACTGGTATGCCTCTTCAATGCTGGTCATTCTTACCATACTTAATTCCTCCTGGATGCTAGGTCACAACCCACTGATATAACGAGTAACCTTCTCCTTATTTGCTTCTGCATGCCCTACTCTAATCAAAATTCGATAAAACTCCTCTATATATTCTTGGACTGATGTTCTTGCTTGCTTTAGCCCATGCATCTTCTTAAACAAATCAAGCTCATAGTCCATAGGAATGAACTGCTTCTTTAATTTGTCCACCATGCGATCCCACCTTGTGATCTTCTCCTTTCCTCTTATGTTTCTTTCCAATTGAACCTCTTGCGACTAGATTTTGGCATGGCCTTTCAGTTTGGCCTTTGCAAACTTAACCCTATCTGGGTCCCTGATATCCTCATACTCAAAGTATTCTTCCAATTCATTGATCTAGTCAATCAACTCATCTGGTTTTAGATTTCCTTAAAATACACCCACATCAATTTCAGGTCTTTTCCCAAATTTAGTAATGGCCCTAAAAAGCCTTTCCTCTACTTGATTTAGAACTTCCCCATCAAATTCCTCTTCTAGTCCAATTTCTTCTTCTTCATTGTCATCCTCACTGTCGTCACCTACGGCAACATTTGTTCCTCTACAGAGCTCCTCTTGCAATGCTTGTACCTGGCTTTGGAGGGCTCTAACCTCCTTAGGATTAATAGCTCCAGCCCTTCCACCATACTCTCTTCATGGAGGCATCTTCTTAACTCAAACCCACAACCACACAGTCCTGGTGCAAACTACCTCATAGTCGATGCTCTGTCTACACACTCAGGAAAACTAGGCTCTGATACCACTTGATGGGGACACGACCCAAGCATAAAATGTACACAACAGGAAAAGGGAAATTGTATTAACTGTGAAAATAAGCTAGTACATTTAGTACAGAGAAAATAGACTTCAAAACATGCCCTAAGGGCTTACAATAGCACAAAACTGGAGATAATTTCTCCTTTTGGTACCTCCTCTCAATTTCCACTCTGAACTGCCTTTTACAATGCCAAAAATGTCCTTAAATAGACCTTGAAGGGTTAAGGACTAGGATTACATTCTAGAAAGTGCTAGTAGGCATCCATCGATCAAGTAGAAGGCTCCAGAAGCTGCATTAGAAGTTGGTGCAAATCTAGAAGAATCCAAAAATGGTAACTGAACTTTCGGGAGGCATAACTTTTGAACCGTAGCACCGATTGATGAACTGTTTACATTTTCAAAAATCTCTCGAAGCGCTCTATAGCCCTATGGACCAGATTTTCTCATCCCCCATTTTTTGGCCCTTTTCAAGTTCATTTAATTCCCCTAACCTAACTTTGAAGCATTTTTAGGAGGTCTCCAAAAATTGAAAAACTATGATAACTTTCAAACCGTGGGGCCTTTTGACCTGATTCTTTTTCTTGAATGCTCTAAATTGCAATTATATTGATCTCGCCAATTTACACCTCCTAGTTCACCAAAATGATGGCTCAATTACATACTCTTTTTTTTTGGCATTTACACATATCCCAAGGTGTTCAAATACTCTATCCTAGAACACTGATAGTGGAACTGTGAGATTTGGAACCTTTATTTGACCCAAATGGGTATCCAAAAATGAAAACACATGAAACAAAAACTAAGTCTAAGTACATTTTTTTTGGGTGACACAGGATTGCCCTTATACCTCTAGATGCTTCTGCATCAATTGAGCATCTAATATTAACCAAGTGCCAGAGTTAGCCAAGTTTAAAGTGTCACTCGAGTGTCTATGGTATTACTCGAGTAAGCTATTAGACCCAGGTCTCAACACTAAGTTGACTTGGCAATTATTTTTGAAACTATTGTAGTGCTATTGTAGCTAAATTGTTAACATGATTTTTTTGGATGCATATAAATATAAGTTACTCTATTTTTCAAAATAAGAAGTATCAATTGAAGAACATTTACATAGAAGTGAATATGAAAGAGAAGAGTAATTAGAAGGCTATAAGTAGTTTATAGGAAATGTAGAGACTCATCTATCATAGGTGATCAATTCACATCGAAGGATCTTATTTAGAAAATCAAGTTGCACAACAAAGATCAATCCACTTAATCATCCTAACAAGTACATCAGTCAAATCCTCTAACAAGGTGCACCTAACAGTCCTTTGCAAAAACTCGTAATAGAGTACATACTTAATTCTATTGTATAAGTTCTTTCAGAAGGTTGACCTAACAATCCTAATTACTCTTAACCAAGTAGATCACTAGAAGTGATCAATTGTAAGACCTAATAGGCAAACTTTATTACTACAATAATGAATCATTGTGGGTGTCATCCCCACCCTAGTTTTACCTTCTACTTGGAGGATTTCTGGGTTACCAAATACTATGTCAAAATTCAAAGGTGTTGTTACTTTATTTCTTTATATTCCATGCATGGAATTAGATTAGATAATATAATAAAGTGGAATTAAGTGAAAGAAGTTTTAAGTGGTTCTTGATTCACCCCCCCCTCAATCACTTAGTCATCATTACATTTCCAACATGTTTTTTAAGGACTTGGAACCTAATAGTATATCAAAATAAACAAAAGTTCAAAAAGGGAAATAAAAATACAAATAACTAGGACCAACAACCAAACCAAAAATTAAGCTAGCTCTTTGATCTCCTTATCCATCTCATTACAAATAATTATATTTGTTTGAAGGATTTCCTCCACCACTAATCTAGGGATATCTTCAGTAGCTTTCTCTGTACATTGTTTGGTTCTCTTACTAGGACCACCAATCAGTTGAGTTGTAATAGGCAACATAATTTACTCATTGCTTCTTCTACCAATACTCATAGTAGTAGTACATAAACTCAAGGTTGTTTTGAAGCTCCCCCATCCTTTTCTTGTGGATAATAAGACATTACCTTTTTAGATTCATCGAAGAGCTTCACCTCTTGAATCCTCATCTGGGTAGGCCCTTGACCTTGAGTAGTGATACCTTTACCTATAGTAGGGCCCAAAAGATCAAAATGAGTCTTGATTTCCATTTTTAGGGACCCATCATTGCTACTTTCCCCATCATCTTTAGCCAAAGAAGCTCCCCAACTATCAAAATACCCATCAAAATTGGAGCTGAGATAACCAGTCTCTGTCTCACCCTCCTCTTCTTCTTCTCTCTTAGCTTCCATAGCATCCCTATTAACCTTTGCAATATCTTCAACCTCAATTTCTTTCAGTTTAGTCTTCTCATTACTTTTCTTTTTTGCTTTCTTCTTAAGCTCCTCCAAGTTTAACATCAACCCAGTGTCAGTATTCTCACTATGAACCTCCTCAATTTTGATATAATGGCTTTTTGATTTTTTGGCACTCATTGTATCTAGAGTCTCTTTCCAAAAATACTTTCTCTTATTACTTGGCATAGGAAAAAAAATTACTGTATTCATTTTGTAATAATCCTCAATTAACAATGTAAGACCTTCATGAAGTACATGCCTACTTTCTTTCTTTCTATGGGTATTAAGGTTATTAAGCAGTGAATACTTCAAATAAAAGGGGAAGGATAACCTATCCTTATACCTAAAATGGTTTAGAAAAAAAGAGGTTAAATTGATGAATCCTTCTCAATCTTCCATCCAAAATAAAGTACTCATGAACACAAGATAAAACACCTTGCTAGATTTCCTTGATCTTATCCAACTCATAGAAATCCCCTTCCTTTACCAATTTTTTTTCCTCTTCATTTTAAGGAAACTTCTTGACAGCTACATTAGATATAATGGTTTATTTTTTGAACTTCATACCCTCCGTGGGAAGACTAGTGATTTTAGAAATGAAATCCTCTGTCAAGTCCACAGTAACCCTATGAAGAGAAAGCATCTTCCTAGACAAATTCTTTAAAAAATATTTAGTATTGTGCACTTTAAAACCATGCAACTTCCCAATATATGTACCTTTTGAATAATTTTCCACATTATGCATTTTTCCTTCCATTTTTTATAGTTAGATGGCTCCTACGTCCTTGGATCACCACCCATGATATACCCAACTTTGATAACTTTGCAACAAATGGTAACAAGATTTAAAGAATAGTTTTCTTTAAACTTAAATAAACTTTTCACCTAGGATATGTGCCCTTCCCTATTGGCAATAATGAGGAGCTACCTCTTTGAAAAATGATAATACCCTTTATTAATGCCACCACTTTCCATATTAATCCTTAAAATATCAAGAAATATTTCCTTCAATTGCATTAATCATGACATAATTAATGATTTTCTTTAACTCCACAAGAGAAATACTCCAAAGGAAACAAATATCAGGACTTCTAATAGGGAATTTCCAATTTTGGAAGTGTTCCCAAAGATTACTAGGTTGAACTGACAATATATTCTAGTACTAGAGTAGAATTCCCCAAACACTCTAGCTAAATGTATAGTGGATGAAAATATGATTAATATCTTCACCTTCCATCTTACATAAACTATATCTATTCACTATATAAATACCCCTTTTTGAAGATTGTCAAGAGTTAAAAAAAAAACTTAAAGAGCGGTCTAGAAGAAAATATTAATTTTAGGAATAAGACCATTTTTTCAAGATTTATCCCAAGGGGGGGATTTCCATGTAAATGATATCTTAACATAGAAGCCACCTTAAAATTACCACTTGGTTCTATACCTCACACCATAGAACCCTTAATATTAAAATTAAGATTAAAGGAATTGAGAGATATTTGAATTAAGTTAAAGTTGTGACAAACCTCTGCAAGATTAATCCATCCATTGTTTCTCCAATATTATAGTTAATTAATTCTTAATCTTCAAATTAAATATGTTGTAAGTCATCTATTTACTTTTTTATAGTTGCTAAAGAGTGGGATGCAATACACTTTTTTATTGCAAACAATCATTGGATGATGGTATGGACTGAACAACGTCAATATTTTGGTCATATATTAAAATAGGAATCTAAGTCTTAATTGGTTAAACAAGCTCATCATAATGGAGATCCCAATGTTACACAAAAGGAAATAGATTTAGCATATGGTTTAAGAGATCTTAAGGTACTTATAAATTTATTAATCAACCATATGTTTTTCAACTCGTGATGCAATAATTTATACGTGTTTGACATTGTTGTAAGTGCAACACCACAAGGCTCTTTTATGCAATGGTTATAAATTTTGCATCAAAATTTTGGATGATTCAAAGAGAACTTGTGATTCTAGGATAAGTTCAGTCTTCTAGGTGACTAATATTTCATCTAGAAATGACTTACATCCTTGAGAGTCTCAAAATCAGTACTATTGAATTTTGGTTGATATACCTGCCTGTTACTTTAATTCCTTCAAATTAGTTCTTTTGTGGTCAAATGGTACAAAATATGACTCAATCAAAATGATCTTGATAGAACGGTTATTGAACATGACAATGGATTTCCAATGATTAATACAAGGTTATTTGAACCAGTTGGGGATGAGCCCCGTGTTCTTGCAAGACAATATGAGTAGGTATTTTACTCAAAGGTTCCCCATAAATTGGGTTGTTCATTTGTTGTTAGACATGATCCAAGAGAAAGGATGATAAATTATAATGCTATGGAAGAAGAAGATACCAAGGAAGAGGAAGAAGTGGAAGATGATGTAGATGATGATCATGATTAGGAGTTAGTTGATGAAGTTCCTAATGTAAATTTTCTTGAAGAAAAGGAAGATGAGGAAGAAGATGATGATGATGAAAAGGATGATGATGATGATGCAGATGATGATGATGATGATGATGATGATGATAGTGGTGGTAATGATGTCAATGACAATAATAATCCAGATGATAAGATGGATGATGATGATGATAGTGGTGGTGATGATGTCAATAATGAGGATAATCCTAATGATGAGATGGATGAAGAAGAATATCAATGACATGAATGTAAATGCCTATGTTATTCAATATTGAGTTCTTGTTCATGTGATAATTCATGAATATTACATTTTATTAATAGATTAATGAAAAAAATGAATTTTAGATGTTAATGAGAAATTTAGGGTGATGTTGGGTGGAGGGGGGGTCAAACAGGGGGCGAATGAGCCTCCACCTTCATGTATTTGGCCTTGATTAGTAGACAATATTAAAATATTCTCAAAACCAAGTGAAGCTCAACATTAACCTATGATTGCATGACAACTTTGTAACTCCACCTATGAATATAACTATTTTAGACCATACATCTAGAAATGTCCTATATTTGCATGCATTTCCATCTCCAATGTGTATATATTTGCAAGCATGTGCATTTACTTGTGTGTGTGTGTTTTGAAGAAATCAATTTTGTGCATACCCTACACTCATGGTTTGCCACAAGACCACATTTATTTGAGGCATTCTATAAAAATAGTTCAAAAAAGGAATGTAATAGTAAATAAATTGAAAACATTAAATATTTAATGGTAAACATTTGGAGTAGGGTAAATTGAAGGTTTTTTTGTAACTTGTATTTCAATAGGAATGTAGTAGTAAATAAATTGACAACATTAAATATCTAATGGTAAATATTTGGATTAGGATAAATTGAAGGTTTATTTTTCACTTGTATTTTAATATTAATGTAGTAGTAAATATGGTGCTACTTTTAGACATTAGCTATGCCAATCTCTTGGTTTTAGGAAATGTAGAAGTAGGCCCTAGTTCAATATGCAATCTCAATTTATATGCATAGGATAACAAGTGGAGCTGAAAATGCAATAGATTTTCATTTTCGTTAGAGGACTTTAATTAGGTATTTTAAATTATAGACCAACATGAACATTTTAATTTTGACTCTTATAGGTGAGGGTAATATTCTCAGCATGCAAGAAAACCAAGACTTTTTATTTGTTGGCTTGTTGAGGACATTCTCTCGGCCATAGTAGCTAAAGTTCAAACATTCATGATGGTCTCTACAATAAAAAAAACTTATAGAAATACCTATTAAAAAAATGTAAATGTAATGTGTTTTTTCAGCTCCACTTAATGTCCATGCATATGGAATGTAGTTGCATGTGTATTCTTGATTCAGAGTGGCTGAATCTTATTTTGGATGCGAGGGAGATAAGCCAGAGACATAAAGGACATGCACCAGAAGATGGGAAAATAATGTCACTTTGTAGGTTTGGAACCTTTTTTGGTTATATTTTGTAACACATATCCACATGAATATGAATATTTTGTAGAGAAATAGTAATGAGCATCTTCCCTACAAAATTTTAAAATCCTAATATTTAAAATGTTATTATAATAGAAAATACAAGATCAATTATTATACAAGATTAAAAATGAGTTGACAAACATGAGTAGTACATACTATAGAGACAATAAGGGCACTGGATGTTTGTCTTGAGGAGAGAAGGATAATGGAAATAGAGTAGCATAGAAACATGTGTTAAACAAACATGGGACCCAATAAAAGAGGACGAAACAACAAATATTCTCCAAGAATAAGAACAACATGGACTCCACCTATCACATACATTCAAGTTCTTGAATCTCCCTCTTTCTCCATTAGCATATTTTTCCTACGGACTTCACTCATTATTCCACTACATGACCATGCTAACATGATAGTGTTCAGCAAGATTTTATGTGGCTCCATGCATATCAAAGCTTATGATTGGCTTGATTCTCATCCCACACTTTCCCTCAAAAATGATTTCCCAATAGACTATAAGTTATCTTTTTCACCACTCATAATTTTTTTCTTTTTGCAATATATTTTTGACTTTAAGGATTTACAATCATTAGATAAATGGTGTTCTCCTAAACCCAACTTGGTCATGTTAAACATTTATAGTGAGTTTAGAATCTTTAAAGGTGGATGGTGATTTCAGCATGGCTTGTAAGGCATCTATATTGTACCCAACTAGTGGAAGCAACATTCATTCATTCACAATACTCACTTCTTTTGTTATTTTTGATGTTCTTTCCCCACCTTATTTAGGAAATCCCTCTTACTTTTTTGAATGTCCATATCTAGGACTTCTTGGTGGGCACATTTATACATTAATGCAATCATAAAGCTCCCATAATTGATAGGGAAGAAGGAATAAATTCACATGGTAGTTGAAGAGACATTTGCTACGAAAAGGAAATCAAGCCTCCAAGAAATAAGTGAAAAGAAGAAGACAAAATCTATAATTTAGGTTAGTCCAAATGAAAAAGAGGAAAGAGAAGAAGACACTCAAACCACTATTGATATTACCAAGATGAATCCTCAGGAATTACTCAATTTCTCTAAGAAGTTGAAGTTAAAGGTAGAAAGAGATAGGTTAAAATAAAGGAAGAAGGATAACTAGTAAAAGAAGCTAGATATATTATAGAAAATCTAGTTCCACATGTAGAGTGTGACATGGATGAAACTGTGAATGATCAAATGGATACATGGATAAAGGCCATTTTCATCCAAATTCTTGACTTGGACATTTATGGAATGAAGATGTTTGAGATAATTTATTAGAAGAAAAGGACTACTAAATGTTGATGGTGACAATTTCCAAAGACAAGAAGAAACTTTCTAAACTTGTGGATTAGGTAAAGATACACTAAGGGAGATGAGTAAATTATTCAAAAAGTGTCAAATATTTATGATACTACTAAGGATTTTGAGACAAGTGAAGATGATATGCAAAAGGAACTAGATGCCTTTTTTGAAATGTTTAGTCCCATCACAAGCTTTGCAAAAGAATATAGTGTTAAAGTGAAAATGATCACATAAAATGGAAACTACTTATAGGAATCTAAAAAGAAAAGAGGGTTATTAATATACTCTAATTACAATCATATGTATTCCCTACAGTAGAGATGATGCAACATAATGTGAATAATCAAAAAGTTATACTTGGTTTCCCAAATATGAGGACTTTAGAATCTCTAGAGGAGTTTGTAATATATCTTGATGGGCAGATCATTATTATGAATCATTTGATTAAGTCATGGAAATTATCATTGGAGTTGATAAAGATATAATTCAAAGAGGTATTAGAAATAATGTGAGCATGGGATGATGTATACTTGTAAATATTTGAGTTTTTACACCTTTGTCATTTTTGAAAAAAGGAAAAGAATCAAATCCTTTATGTGAAAATTTGACTTAGTCATGTATTGTATAATGTTTGGGGGGGCATGAATTACATATATTTTTCTCTAATCAGTGATGAGATAAATTTGATGCACATATCCTTATGTAAGTGATAATAAGAGACAATGATTATTATTGCATCTCATGATGAACATATCCTTTAGGAGATTTTTTATTTAAAAATAAATAAATACAACAATCCATCACAATTACGATGCTACCCTAGGAATGAATGATGTCTAACTATCAGAACTCTCTAACAACCCTTTTGTTGGTTGTATAGCATTAATCTCACAATCGTGTCATAATTGTGAAACCACCCCAAGAAAGATTGATGATGTACTATTAGAAAACTTTGATAGACATATTTCAATTGTATAGAACTATTATCACAATGGCATCACAATTGTAATAGTAAATATAATTTTTGAATAGCTTGTAGGGCCTTTTTCCCTCAAGGGTTTGATGGTTTTTACCATTGAAATAATTATGGTTATTGTTGTAGACACCTAAATCTTTTAGAAAATAAAGTATTTTTATTTTTTGAAAAAAGTCCCTGATGATATCACCATTTATTAATTATTTATTTATTTTATTTATTTATTTATTTTTATGCCATTAAATCTCTTTATCTTAATTAAAAATATTTAATTAAGGAATCCCTCCCAAAAATGTTTAAATCTTATTTAAACATTATTTTCTTATTTATTAATTGTTTAATTAATAAATTGACCAAAAATTCCAAAATAAATTATTTATTTATTTTTTGCCCAAAACTTGGCCAATTTTCTTAAGACCACTAACCTCTTTCAAAATCTTCTAATCCTTCTTTAATTTCAATTAAAGGCTAATCCCATCATTTCCTTACCCTAATCCCAACTCAAAATGTTTAATTAAGATTAAATATTAATCTTCATGTTTATTAAAAATATTTTAATAAATATCTCCTCAACCCAAACCTTTGAAATACATAAATTTTATTTATCCTCATCCTAGGAAGTTCTAGACTCTTCTAGAAAGTCTTCATCCTCATCCTAAGCCTATCTCTAATCCTCCATTTAGCCTAATCCACCCCATCCACCCATACTAACCAAGATTAGCTACTAACTCACCCACCCTCATAAATGCCATCCACTTGCCCATCGCTAACATTCCTAATCTAATCCTAAACCATTTCTAATCCTACTCTTAATCATTTGCACAATCCTAAACAAGTTTAAGACTTTCCTAAGCCAAGCCAAAGGTTATCCCCTCAAAATATCCCAACCATAAAATTTTATGAAACCCACAAAGCCATAAATGACTGTTACAAGTCCATTCATTGCTCTTACAAGCCATTATGAGGGTCTTTATGAGCTTTGAGCCTCTTTTGTTGACCCCTCAATCCCTCTTGCTCTAACCAATGACCCTGTGACATGTGTCACTCCCTAATTGGCTGTAAGGAAGCACAATCCATGTGCTCTCCTCTCATGCAATCTGAGCCCTCCATGAGCTTTTCCCCATCCTTGAATCTTAGCCCTCAAACCCTCAAGCCCTTAGCCTATAAATTGGATCCCCTCCCAAGCCATTTTTAACACACTCCATCATCCTAAAGCCATAATGTTGTTTTGAGAGCAAGTTTCACATCAACCACCATATATCCACATCCAAAATCCAAATCCTCCATTGAAGCTATTTTGAGTATTTGAGCATACATACCAAATCTAAGAAAATAGACATATCCCTAAAACAAGAGAACAATCTCATTGAGAGAGCCCCTTAATTACTCATATTCTCATTTGAGTTGTTTCTTCTTTGTCTATCTTGAGGTTTATGTTAATTTAGTTAATGTTAATGCTTTTGTTTCATTTAGTTAAGTGTTTACTTGCATACTAAATTAGTGTAAACATTCTGGCATTCCCAGTGGGACCCCACTATGGGTCATTCATTCATCCATTTCAATCTATTTTTTGTTCTTACAAACTAATGATCTAACATTTGTTGTTGTTTGAGTGGGTTGCAAGGTGTTTTTCTTATTTTTGTAGGTTGAAAGATGCATTTGGGAAGAAAACATATCCTCAAATATCAAAAAAAAATACCAAAAACAAAATTTTTCTGAAAAAAATTGCACCTATCAGTTCTGTTTATGCACAGTGTCGTCTTCGTAGTTTAGTATCTCTACCTAGTTAACTATCATTTCTGCCTGGTTAACTATCGTCTCTACCTGATCAACTGTTGTCTCCATAGTTTAGCGTCTCCGCCTGGTAAATTGTCGTCTCCACAATTTAGCATCTCTGCCTAATTAACTATCATCTTTGCATGGTTAACTATCATCTCCATCTGGTTAATTATCATCTCCGCAATTTAACATCTCTACCTGGTTAACTGTTGTCTCCCTCTACCTAATTAATTATCATCTCCGCAATTTAGCGTCTCTTCCTAATTATCTATTATTTTCATAGTTTAGCATCTTCGCAATTTAGCGTCTCCACATTTTAGCGTCCCTGCCTAGTTAACTATCATCTCTGCCTAGTTATTTTTGTCTCTCTGAACCATCATCATTTCTATTTTAGCATTTATGTGGCTTAGTAATCTCTGCACTTTTTATTTAAACTTTTGGTGGTTCCATAGAGTAGAGGTTTTTCTAAGCATTGTTACGCCTATGAAAAAGAACAAAAAAAGTTGATTTTATTTTTCCTATAGTTAAGCTTCAATTTTTGAAATTTTTTGGGTGACTAATCGAATTGGCTTTTGTAGCTTTGTAGATTGGAGCATCTATGAAACCACTAACCATGTTTCTTGCAGGTTCTCCTTACATGGTTTAATGCTCTTAGAAAATGAACTTGAATGTTTAAACACTTCTTTTTGAATGCATGTTGCTAAAATGAACTTGAATGTTTAAACACTTGTCTTTGAATGTATGTCGCTTAAATTAATCTTGAATATCATGGATTAAAATCAAATTTTTCTTGGAATGCATGCTTAAAACAACAAACACAATCTTGAATGAAAAGGATCAATTAATCATTACAATATCTCACACTTCATCTTTTGGGGCATAAAAAGAATCTACATTTTCGAAACTTTCTAAGTTATAAAAACAAATAAAGATACTTTTGTGTGAGTTTGTTGTTGGACTCACCCTCTTTAATCACCCATCATTCTAACCATTGGTTGCAATATCAGCACCATATATGGGGATGGGTCTACCTAAGAAGGTGTTAAGTGCTCCACAAAAAATCAAACTCCACTTACTCGAGTTTTTATTAGTTTTTCTAGGATAGAAAATTTCTTAAATGCACATTAGTCTCACTAACACTTCGTTTGGGCATAAAAATTGAACTCAATTGACGTGGAGGGCCTCCGGGCACACGCTTGACAATTGTATTTTACACATCTTTATTTTGGGCGTAAAAAAAAATCACACTCAATCTTGAACGCCTTAAAGAAAACCAATCGATACTTGACGTGGAGGGCTTCCGAGCGCGCGGGTTTATTTTTTTGTTGACCCTAACTCTTCTTCTTGCTTACATTCTTCGATCGATTTTACTTTTGTTGATGCTTCAAAATTGGAATAAACATTGTATCTTAAACATGAGTGCTTACAAAGTCTAGATCAGCACACATAAGAATCAATTGGTAAAAGAATAAATGTGTTTTTTAGCCCAAGGGCATCCAAATCTTCTCTCCTCTTGTCGTCTTTAGAGGCTATCTTGGGTGCATAAGACTAAGATCCAGAACCTTTTTTTTGTTTTTAGGAGGCTTGCTTGAGGATTTCATCACCCCTTGGGATGACCTCAACTCCAGCATTCTGACAGAGTATAAAGGTGAGGAGGTGAATCCAAAGACACCTCTCTTGGGATCAAGATTTTGTCACTCAGGCTAAGCCTCAAGGAACTTTATACTCTTGATAATTGAAAGAGGAGAAGTGGGTTACTACTCCTCTTAGCTATGTGACATTGTTTTTATTTCATCTATGGATTTGAGCCTCACGTACCTTGGGTATATCGAGGACTCCCTAGCTAAACCAACTATCAGCCTTGTAAACAACCATCTAGGATGTTAATGTGTTTTAAGTGACTGCTCAAAACATTTGTAAAACATACACACTCCACAGTGCAATTACTATCTTCTGAGAATCATAAAATTCTATCTAGTTGTTCCTATCTATTGCTTGATATTTTACTTGTTGAATGAATGTTTTTCAAACTTGGTCAATCCTAGCTTAGGGCACACTTAGCATAGTCACTGCTTGTTTCAAAAGTTGAACACGTTGAAGCAAAACAACCAAAATCTCTCAAAGCCAAGAAAATTTAGGAATTCATGTCAGAACAACCCAAACCCAAATAGAAGTTTCACAAAGCCAAACTCAAGCCATCTTAGGTATACCAAGAAATTTCAGCCAAGAGAAAGGAAGTAACACCAAGCCCTCGAATTGCCAAACTCCACAAAGCAGAAGATAAAGCTACCGACGAAACCTGTCAAGATGCTTGGTTAGATCACACTATCAGATTTAGCAAGCATCCAGGAGTTAACCCTGCTTATGTCTTACCAACTAGGCATGATTTCTATGATTAGCCCCCCTTGTTTCTCCACATCTTCTTGCATAAGTTTCACTTTAGAGTCATCTTTCTAGGAAAGCCAGCCATTTTAGGTTATCCATTTAAGCATTTTAGCTCATCCATCTCATTTAGTTCTTTTCCTTAGAACCAAACCATCTAGCTAGAAATCAAAAGGTTCACATCCAAGCCTTCAAAATTGTTATCACCTAACCAAAATTCTACCATTCCTATCATCTTGCAAATCCACCAATCTCACCGAGGTTATCCCTTTGATAGAGCTTTGTCTAGGGTAATCTAGCATTGTCACTTGTCATCCCTCATCACCTTGAGCTAAAATTTGGGATCCACAAGTGGTCAATCTCGTGTTTTTCCTAAAGGATCATCAGTCTATCCTTAAGTTGACATAATCACCACCAAGCTTGCACATAGGAAAGCAGACCTTTCATGCTTTGGCAACATTTCTTTGAAGTTTAGAATCTCCAACCCAATCCTCCTTAGGTTTTTCATATAGCTTTGCTTCAACCTAGGAAATTATTTGCATAGAAAAGCCTTCCCCCTTTGCATCCATCAGCATTGTTACATCTCATTCCTAGGAACATTCTGCATTTTCATGCCACCCGTCACTCGCTTAGCTAAGAAGAAGAAGGAAACAATGGAGCCCTGTCATTTGGATCAAACAACATCACTCCCCTTGAGCACTCAACCATCCTTCGGCCCAGAGGAAGTTATACCATCACCCACTGACATTGAAGCTTTCATGAACCAACCAAGAAATATAGTATTGGTGAATGCCATTATAGACAAGAACAAAGAAACAATCATGGAAAACTTTTAGAGGGACAACGTAGGAGCCTTCGATTTTGGAAGACCTCCTTCCTTATTAGATCCTTCTCACCCTCTGTTTGGGCAGCTACCACCACCCATAGGCTCTTATGATCCAATTCATCCTTTGTATATACCAAAAGAAAAGCCTCAACCCACCCCATATGATCCAGCAGACCCAAACATACCAACCTCCACTCAAGTTGAAATCTCCCTTCCACAAACCAATCCAGCTACCACCACTCCACCATTGGTCCATACCACTCCACTCTAAACTATCTTTGCCCAAAACAACTCATCATTAACTCCCTTCACTATTGCTACTGCTGCTCTCCAACCCAGTCTTCCAAATCCACCCATCTCCCAAATCAGTGCTAACATCTTTGGCCAACCTTAGCAATATACAATAGGGATGCCACCCATGGGGCCAAGTAATCAACCTTTCATCACCCGTAGCTTGTTTACCTTAGCTTAGAACACAATTCCATCATTTCCACTAGGTCCTTGGAGCTTAGTGTCATCAGCCACAAATCCACAAGCTACTACCCTCACTCCACAAAGATATCAAACCCCACAAGCTACTACTAATGTTCTACCAAGCTCTTAAGTGACCCAAGCTCTTGCCACCACTCTACCAAGCTTTCAAATCTAGCCACCATGCTATCAAACCCCATCAGTTCCATTCCCAAGCTTTCAATTCCCACCACCTCCACCACCAACTAATCCATTACCTCCTATTACCAACTATTTTTCTATGCCACTTCTAGGAGGAAATCCACCACCACCAACCTCCAAATACTTGGCCTCTTTTTCCATGCAAATACCTTCCCAAATGGGGGCATAGCCCACATATACTGGTCCAACTCCTCAAATCCAAAGTCATGTTCCACAAGCTCCCTGATCCTTTCCCCAAGCTTCACAACCATCTTTTACCTTACCTCCACAAAGAAATCCATTTATCCCATAGCCAGCTTATGTTCCTCAATCCCAACCTCAAATCCAATATTAGCAGCAAGCCTCGCAATGTATGCAACAATATGTGCCACCTCCACCTCAGCAACCCATCATCCACCATTTAGTTTCCCAAGCCATGTACAATCCCTACCAGCCTATACCTCAAAGCCATCGATATTCAATTGCACCATTCAGTGCATATCTCCCTTAGAGTGCTCCTACAGTAGAGGCACCACAACCGTCACCCATTAATTTAGAATGGGAAGCCATGAAGACAGCTCTGAAAGCCATCTAAGAAGGGAATGATCCAAAGATATTCAAGTTTGAGACTATGTGTCCTTATCCATTATATAGAGCCATTACTATGACTCCATTCCCCAAGCATTTTGAGATACCCAAGTCTGACAAATTTAGAGGAAAAGGAGATCCAATCACCCACATCAAAGAATTCTATATGCACTACCCAGAAGTGGCATACAGTGATGTCTTCCTCTTGTACCTCTTTCCCAAAAGCTTGGTCGGACCAGCTCTTGAATGGTTTTATAGAATCCCATATGGCACAATTAAAAACTTTGCTGAATTGTCTGAGGCATTTGTAGCTCAATATGCCCATCTTGTTGAAACAGAGCTATCAGTAGTTGATCTTGTCCACACTAAGCAAAAAGTTGGAGAAATCCTTCTCGAATACCTGCAAAGATGGCAAACCCTTACCACCCGCATATCCCACACCTTGCCAAAGCACCATTTAGTGAAAATGTTTATTGATAATGCCCATCCTAGCTTGGCTCACCACATGACCATGAACTATTTGCAGACCTATAAGGATATCAAAGAGAAAGGAATGATCCTTGAGCAAGGACTCATTAAAGATGGTGTGGTCAAGATTTATAAGGAGTCCAACCAAAATCAATCACATTCCAATGACAAGTCTAGGTATTGAAACAAAAACAAGTACGTTGCAACAAATGGGGTTACTGATACAAGACATGTGAATATTGTTGGTCCTTCCCAATGTCAATCCAACCCACTGTATCAACCAAAAAATCAACAAGCTATCAACTACCAATAGCAAAATCACCAAAGCTATCAAAGCTACAATCCAGGACCCAACTTTCAAGGGTCTAGCAATCAAGCTAATGCCATCAATGTAGTTGTAGGACCAAAGCCCAAGTTCCAACCTGCACCTAGAAACTATACACCCCTTGGTGAGCCATTGGATTTCATTTTTGAGAAACTGACTAAGGAAAACCTCATCAAATTTCCTCCTACCCAAAAAATCGACCCAGGCCAATCCAAACATGTATGGTACAAAGACAATGAGTGCTACAAATTTCATAGGGTAAAAGGTCACACCACCCTTAGATGCATGAAACTAAAAGATTATGTGTAGGACCTCATTGATCGGAAAGAAATCACCGTTGGTGCCCAAACCTCTCCCAATGTAGGCTTGCAGATCTATCAAAATGCTTTTCCTCCTAGAAAAGCACCTATCCAAACCAACAACAACAACACCAACAACCACCTGCAAAACCAATAGCATGGGAAGAACAATGACCACACTTCATCCTACATAGAGTATGGTAGCCTCATAGGTTGTATATCTGAGAAAGAGTCTTCTATCAATGTTATCAATATCAAAGGCCCAAAAAATGAGTGTGTAGTCACCACCAGAAGAGCATGATTGAACATCACAGCCCCATCAATACTATAAACCCCAGCAGTATCATCGGCTCCATCCAAAAGCCAATACAACATCTTGGAACAACTTGGGAACATGCCAGCTTAGATCTCCATCCTTGACCTACTCTGCACCAGTCCTCTGTATAAAGACATTCTTGATAGTGCTCTCATAGAATCTCATGTTCCTTTGGATATCAATGTGACTAATTTTTGTAATCTTGTTGGACACCTTTCATCCTCATGAGCCCTATCATTCAAATCCACCGACATACCCGTGGTCGATCCAGATCACACCCTTCCACTCTGCATAGCCCTTATGGTGGCCAATTTTTCTATAAAAAGAGTAATGATAGATAATGGATCAGCCTTCAATATTTGTATCCTAAAATTTATAAAACAAGCTGGGTATATTGAGGCAGATATCATCAGTGAGGTTATCACTATCAAAGCTTATGACAACTTGGAGTGAACCATAGGGGGGACAGTTTTTCTACCCATCAAGGTTGGGCCGATCATCCAAGAGACAGTTTTCCATGTTGTTGATCTAAACCTACCATTTAACTTCCTCCTTAGATGCCCATGGATCCATGCCATGAAGGCTGTTCCATCCACATATCATCAGTGCCTCAAATTTTTGCATCAGGGCACTGAAGTGACCATCCATGCCGATCCAGAACCCTTTTCTTATTGCAATATGGTTGAAGCCTCATATATAAACCATTTCCCTGGTATTCAAATCGGCCAATCCATCACCAGTTCATCCAACACCTATAATGACCAGAAAACTATCCTTGCCTCCACCCTAACTACCATGAAGATCAACAACAAAGGCTATGGAGAATATAGTTTTTTTGATGCATTTGCAGTTAGTGCATTGCCACTTGATCCACACACCCAAGGATAGCCCACATATCATAAAGCCAAGGAGACTCCACCTCCTCGCTACACATAGCTTGGCCCAACAACTTTTGTATCTCCAAGAATCCCTCTTCATGAGGAGGCTCACTCCAGATATCAAAAATTGGTTACATAAGGATGCACCTCCAAGAAATAAAGCATGCCTTGATCACTTTAGCCATAAGTATCCCTAAAAACATAAGCTCATCATTGAAAAAATGGAACTGTCAAGGTGGTGGTCTAGGACTAGAGGAAAGAGGCATGTAGTGCCGCATTGAAGCACACAAATGGGAAAAGAAGTTTGGTCTAGGCTTTGGCATACCCACAAGTGGGGGCACCAATATGGATGGTCATGCTTTTTTGAACATCCATCGTGACCTTGTAGAAATTGAAGACATTCTAGAGGAAGTTAAAAAGAGAGCCTACGACGATATCCCAGTCCAAATCTTCCTGGGAGACTCTATTCTACAAGAACTATCCATCCATTTCATCAATCTACCACTCACTCACCCTAAACACATAGATTGGGACCAACCAAGCGTCATACACATTGATAAGTTCACATCAGAGGAAGCACTTCTAAGATTCATGGGAGCCAAAACTCCTCACAAGAAAACAAAGCCAGATTCTGCCTATATCTATAAGCTAGATCCCAAGGGGTATTTTGGAGGAAATCCCCAACCTAGTTCTGATACACCCAAAACTGGAACTAAGGTGAATCCAAGACTAGCTAAGGAAGCGAAGGGAGCCCCTTAGCAAGAAAATCCATAGTCACAAGCAAAACATGAGGATTTAGCATTGCCTCCTCAAGATAATTGACTAGAGGTGTCTTCTATTCTAATTGAGGATACTAGAGAAGTCAACATCGATTCTTTAGAGATCCCCAAACTTGTTCACATTATTTCATCCCTATCACAAGACCAAGTTGACCTCCTTTTTGAGGTCTTAAGAGAGAACATTGGCCAATTTGCATGGTCATATCAGGACATGCCAGGACTTGATCCGAAGCTTGTAGCTCATCATCTTGCAGTCGATCCAAAGATCAAGCCCGTTCGAAAAAAGCTTAGAAAATGCACCCCAAGGTGGCATTACTAGTCAAAGTTGAGTTACAAAGAATGTTAGCTACTAAGGTTATTCGACCTATCAACTACTCATAGTGGATCTCCAAAGTGGTCCCCGTCACTAAACCTTCCGGTGACATCAGAATCTTCACTCATTTTAGAGATCTTAATAAAGCTTGTCCAAAAGATAATTTTCCCTTGCCCAACATAGATATGATTGTAGATCTTATAGCTGAACATGAAATTTTGTACCTCATGGATGGATTTTCTAGGTATAATCAAATCAAGATTGCAGTAGAAGATTAGCATAAGATAACATTCACTACCCCTTGGGGAACCTTTTGCTACAACATGATACCTTTTGGCCTAAAGAATGTTGGGGCTACCTATCAAAGAGCTATGATAGCCATTTTCCATGATCTTATCCATAGCATTTTGGAGGATTATGTGGATGATATCTTGGTCAAATCTCATACCTTCATGGATCATCTTGCCAACCTGGAGAAATTCTTTGATAGGTTAGCCAAATATCATCTCATGCTGAATCCCAAGAAGTGTGTCTTTGAGGTCATATTTGGCAAGCTTCTAGGCTTTATAGTTTCTAAATGAGGTATAGAGATCGACCCCAAGAAGGTCAAAGTTATCTTAGACATACCTCCTCCCCAGACACTGTGACAACTTCACACTCTTCAAGGAAAGCTTCAATCTGTCCAGCGCTTCATCTCCCAGCTTGCAGATAAGTGTACGCCATTTGCAAATTTATTGAAGAAGGATGAAAACTTCAATTTGGATCCTTTATGTCAACGTAGCTTCAATCATCTCAAGCAATATCTTGCCAATCCCCCTATCTTGGTTCCACTAGTTCCTAGTCATCCCTTGATCTTGTACATATTAGCAACGCCTACTGCTCTAGGGGCACTTCTAGCACAACACGATGACTATGGCAGAGAGAGAGCCATCTACTATCTCAGTAGAACCCTAGTTGGTTATGAACTCAATTACACTCCTATGGAAAAAGCTTGTTTGGCAGTTGTTTTCTCAACTCAAAAGCTTTACCACTACATGCTAAGTCATACCATCCAACTCATATCTAAAATTGATCCTCTCAATTATATGCTCTCTAGAACAGCACTTACAAGCCGTTTGGCCAAATGGGTTATGCTCCTTAGCGAATTTGACATCCAATATGTGGACAGAAAGGCAATCAAAGGCCAAGCCATAGTAGATCATTTAGCTAACGCACCTTTAGTAGATACATATCCTTTAATCACATAATTTCCAGATGAGCATATCTGTCTAATTGAAGAACAACCTACATGGAAACTTTATTTTGATGGCTCATACACATCTCATGGATCAGGGGCAGGAATATTGTTGGTCACACCTCAAGGAGATTACATTCCAAAAGCCTTCAAGCTACAATTCCCTAGCACCAACAATATAGTTGAATATGAGGCTCTCATAGCACGATTAAAGATAATAGCAGAATGGAACATCGCTAAGTTAGAAATCTTTGGCGATTCTTAGCTCATCATCAAGCAAGTCTTAAATGAATATCAAACCAAAAATAAAAAGTTATTACCCTAAAAAGAGCTAGTTGATCAGCTAACCCAACATTTTACAAAGCTTCAGTTTACATAAGTGCCTTGAATGTAGAACAAAGCAGCGGACACTATGGCTACTATCGGCTCACTCTTGGAAATTCCCCAAGGGGCTACATAGTATGAGTTTTTAGTTGAGCAGCTCCTTACACCTTCCTATGCGAATAATGACTCAAACTGTGTTTGCATCTTGGTTGGTCCCCAATCCCCTTGGTACCATGAGATTCACGCTTACCTTAAAGATGGTATCATATCCCCTCACCTCACATGAACCCAATGCCAAAATCTTATCTGAAAATCATCCCGCTATGTCATCATAGCCAATGCCCTATATCATCGAGGTTATCACGATACTCTCTCTAGGTGTTTAGACCAAAACGAGGCCGTGATGGTGTTAAAAAAAGTACAGTCTAGACTTTATGGTGCCCAAATGAGTGGTATTGTCCTAGCATGAAAAATCCTTAGAGCAGGCTACTATTGGCCTACCATCAAAGAAGACTCTTATGACTTTGTCAAAAAATGTCTCCCATGTTAGTAGCACACAAATCTTGTGCACGCTCCAACACAGGATCTACAGCCTATTGCACCACCTTGGCCTTTTGCTTGTTGGGGCCTTGATCTAGTTGGAACTATCACACCTCTCTCATCTAATGGACATAAATGGATAATAACAGCTACAAACTATTTCACTAAATGGGTGGAAGTAGTCCCCCTAGTCTTAGCTATAGGAGTTCAGGTCTCCAAGTTCATTTGGTACCACATTGTTTGCCGCTTTGGCATCCCATCTACCATCTTCACCGACCATGGTGGTAACTTTGAAAATCTCAACATGGAAGAATTATGCACATCCCTCTGCATCCATCATCACTTTTCTAGCCCATATTTCCCACAAGGTAATGGCCAGGCAAAGGAAACTAACAAAACTCTCCTCAAAATCCTAAAGAAAGTTTTCAATGATTTCAGCCACGATTGGCACCTACAAATAAATCTAGCCCTGTGGGCCTATTGAACCTCCTTCTATACATCCACAGGCACAACTCCATACTTCCTAGTCTATGGTGCCGAAGTGGTACTACCCATAGAGGTTGAACTTCCCTCCTAGCACATATCTTTGTGAGGGCAAATATTAGATGAAGAATACAGAGTAGCTCGGCTCACCCAGCTAGATCTCCTAGACAAGAAGTGACAACATGTCTATGATCACCTCACTATCTATCAATCTCGTCTCAAAAGGAACTTACATAAGAAGGTGCTTCCCTGACACTTTCAGTCGGGCAAAATGGTCCTCAAAGAAAATATGAAAGTCCAAGCCGATCAAGAAAAGAAAGGTAGGTTTGAACCTACATGGCTTGGTCCTTATGTTGTCACTACCTCCTTTGGCTCTAGAGGCTATCAGCTATCTACATTGGAAGGAGAACTCTTGAATGATCCTACTAACATCATTTATCTCAAGAAGTTCTATGCTTGAAGATCCTTGGTATACCCAAATTTTGAAAAATACAAAAAAAAAAAATAGTAAAGAGAAATAAGCGTCCAATGGTGAAAACTTGGCAATTCAAGCACCTTGGATAGTTACCTTGGTGAAAACCTAGTAATTCAGGCGTCTTGTATACTAAGACTAATCCACTATCTATCACTATCCTATCCCTAATCCATCCACTCACCATCCCATAAAACACCTGCTTGTTCCCTTGGTGTTCCAACCAAATATCCAACATCTAATGAAGCTTGTAAATACCTCCTGTACAGCTTGTAAATCTTGTACCAAATCTTGAATCATACCTTGTAAAGCTTGTATCATACCTTGTAAATCTTGTACCATACCTTGTCCAAAACTTGTACCATATTTTGACTTGTATTATATGCCAAAGCTTGTATCCTAGTTTGTATCCTATCACATGCACACAAAGAATCCCATTTTCCTTAAGCTTTTCACAAGACCATCAAATTATCCAACTATCCATCCAACACACTCTAAAATATTTCCATCTCACAAAACCAAACATGAACAACCTTGTACATTTGTAACATATCTTGGTCTATTAACTTGTTCATCCTCTTTAGCTTAGTACCATTGTATCTATCCATCTTTCATGTCAGTTCATCTTTGATCAGCATCTTGCACACATTACACAACCCTTGGTTAGTTATTCCAATGCATCCTTTAGCTAGATCTCTTGTCATCAAAGTGTTATCCTTCTTAGTTCAGCTTGCCAAGTGCATTACTAATCCAAATCCACCAGCTTAAGTGCTCTCCGATAGATCCTTGCGAGATATAGTTTTCCTCATGTCTAATCTTGGTCTGTTAGTACCTCATCCTACCCATCTCATTGGAAAATGGTTCTCTTTTGGATTTTCACTTTCCTTTGACTTGGAATCTTCTCTTTTGGGTCTTGAAGTATCTTTTCCAAGCAATCTCCTTGTTCCCTCCTCACGGTTGCCATGATCTTCCATATCATGGTATGTTGCGAATGGGGCAATCTGAGCGTAAGGTATTGATCAGGTCTTTCGTTTATTTTTCTTTTCTTCTTGTGGGTTAGCCAATGTCGGTTCCATGTTGTTTCCTTGGGATTTCATGTGTGATGTTGGGGCAATCCTTGCATGTTTGTTTTGAGTTAGTCCATCAGTCCTCTAGACAGTTGGTGAAAAGGCCTTGATGTTCTTGGTACCCTTGAAAATTAACCAACAGTCCTATAGAAAATCTAGTGCTCAACTACATGGTGGTACTTCTCTTTGAAGTATCCCCTCACTCAAAAAGCTTCAATGGATTCCCTCCATCTCCATTATCCCCAATCCATATCCAGCACCTGTCTCTCCTACCCCAGCTTATGCATTAGTATCTCTTTGAATACATCTACACTTTTAGCTTTGGGGATCCACAATCCTAGTCGTAGGGGTCCACCAATCCAATCAATCCACCAAGCCTCATCTTTTGAGATCTACAATCCTAGTCTTAGGGATCTCGGAAACCCATCTTTAACCAAGTTAACTCTTTGAAATCCTGTTGCCTCAACTTTATCTCATTCCATCATGCCTTGCCTTATCCTGGATTCCTTTTTATGGCACTCCACTCCTTCATCCTCCATCTTCCGTGAAGTCTTAAGCTTGCTTCCTCTTGTGCATCTGATTCTCCTTTATCATTCTCCCATAGTGAGAGTTTGAGCTAATTCAACCCCTTCTCTTTGCCAATCTGATTCTCCTTGCTTATCTTGGATTTTTGTATTTTTCAAGAAGTCGTTGAGCCTCATTTTCTTTCCCCGCTGCCTTCTTGAGGGGGCATCTCATAGTCTAGTCTCTCTTTCTTATCCAAGACTGGGGCAACTTTGTTGCTAAAACATCTTCCTCGTGTCATTTATATTCAAACTTCTTTGAAATAGTGTTATCTCAACACTATGTCAAAGAGGGGCAAAATGTAGACACCTAAATCCTTTAGAAAATAAAGTATTTTTATTTTCTAAAAAAAGTTCTTGATGACATCATCATTTATTAATTAATTAATTATTTAATTTATATATTTATTTTTATGCCATTAAATCTCTTTATCTTAATTAAAATTATTTAATTAAGGAATCCCTCCCAAAAATGTTTAAATCTTATTTAAACATTATTTCCTTATTTATTAATTATTTAATTAATAAATTGACCAAAAATTCCAAAATAAATTATTTATTTATTTTTCACCCAAAACTTGGCCAATTTGCTTAAGACCACTAACCTCTTCCAAAATCTTCTAATCCTTCTTTAATTTCGATTAAAGGCTAATCCCATCATTTCCTTACACTAATCCCAACTCAAAATATTTAATTAAGATTAAATATTAATCCTCTTGTTTATTAAAAATGTTTTAATAAATATCTCCTCAACCCAAATTTTTGAAATAAATAAACTTTATTTATCCTCATCCTAGGAAGTTCTAGACTCTTCTAGAAAGTCTTCATCCTCATCCTAAGCCTATCTCTAATCCCCCATGTAGCCTAATCCACCCCATCCACCCATACTAACCAAGCTTAGCTACTAACTCACCCACCCTCATAAATGCCATCCACTTGCCCATCTCTAACATCCCTAATCTAATCCTAAACCATCTCTAATCCTACCCTTAATCATTTGCACAATCCTAAACAAGCTTAAGACTTTCCTAAGCTAAGCCAAAGTCTATCCCCTCAAAATACCCCAAACATAAAACTTTATGAAGCCCACAAAGTCATAAATGACTCTTACAAGCCCATTCATTACTCTTACAAGCCATTATGAGGGTCTTTATGAGCTTTGAGCCTCTTTTGTTGACCTCTCAACCCCTCTTTCTCTAACCAATGACCCTATGACATGTGTCACTCCCTATAAGAAAGCACAATCCATGTGCTCTCCTCTCATGCAATTTGAGCCCTCCATGAGCTTTACCCCATCCTTGCATCTTAGCCCTCAAACCCTCAAGCCCTTAGCCTATAAATTAGATCCCTTCCCAAGCCATTTTTAACACACTCCATCATCCTAAAGCCATAATGTTGTTTTGAGAGCAATTTTCACATCAACCACCATATATCCACATCCAAAATCCAAATCCTCCATTGAAGCTATTTTGAGTATTTGAGCATACATACCAAATCTAAGCAAATAGACATATCCCTAAAACAAGAGAACAATCTCATTGAGAGAGCCCCTTAATGGCTCATATTCTCATTTGAGTTGTTTCTTCTTTGTCTAACTTGAGGTTTATGTTAATTTAGTTAATGTTAATGCTTTTCTTTCATTTAGTTAAGTGTTTACTTGCATGCTAAATTAGTGTAAACAATTTTCATCATCGGAATGACCGACGGTAAAAGTGTGTTGGGAGCTTGTGTCGCTTGTTCGACGAGTAGATGTTAGAATTGTGACAATCGACCATTAGAAAAAGGGCTCAAATATACTGGTGTAATATATTGTGATAACACAAGTTCTATAAACATATCAAAGAACCATGTGATGCACACAAAGGATACACATATTGAGATTAAGTATCATTGCATGAGAGAGTTAGTACAAGACAAAGAAGTGATTTTGGAACATGTGAATGCAAAAGAACATATAGCTGACTTATTCACAAAGGCACTACCTAAGGATGCTTTTGAGTATCTAAGAGGTAAGTTAGGGGTCATTCCCCTACCTATAATGCCCTGCCAAGGATCTAAAAGAATTAACCTAAAGTTTTTATTGAGTTTGCCAAACTTTTTTTTTAAGTTAAAGATAGAATAACATATGCGTCAAACATAAAGTAGTGAAAGCAATAACATACAATCATACATCAGCAAACATAACAGATTACATTTCTTAAGGATCCCAAGATGTTGAGTCACATTTAATTTTTTAATTAATATTAAGTCTAATAAATAACACATCCACATGAAAGAATAATTAAAAGTCCAAAGTCCATTTAAATAATATAAATTTGTTCCAAATGCCACTTGGCAATAAAAATCAAAATGCTCAATCATCCATTGTAGATGTCATAGGGTATGAAAGGCTAAAAGAATATACATTTATAATACTACATTACATCATCCTTTTCAGATCCATGATACAAAGTACAATACAATAAATGAAACCATCCATCATAAAGATATAACTATCCATCATAAAGATACAACCATCCATTATAAAGATACAGTCATCCATCATAGTACACAAGGATAGAATGAGAGGAAATTCAAACAAGGAACTCCAGCCATGGCAACAAAGGACAAATCTCAATGGTAAGAGTAAAAAGCACTACCACCCAACCACATGGTAACCCAAAAAGGCCCACTCCCACCATGTTGAGGAGATAGTCTCAAGTCCCAAACAGTATATCAATCCCAAAATCAAAAGTAATCTCTAATTCTAGGAAACCCCAAAAGTAATCTAACTCAAAGGTTCCAAGATAAATTGACATCTAGACCTAGAGGCACACAAAAACATGTAGAAAATCTATACTGCTAGTGGGCAAGTGTCATCGAACCAACTCTAGGGTGACCCGGCTAGTCTTTTAATCCTCCAACCCCCTAGTGACTCTATGTGGCACTAATATCATTTCGTACTGACAAGGCATACTAACAAGCCAACTCTAAGGTTACTTGGCTAGTCTTTTAATCCTTTAGCCCTTTAGTGACTTTATGTGGTACCAATATCTTATTAATTCATTTTAAACCCATTTAATGAAATGTTATCACTTATTAAACTTTTTACAATGAGTTACACTAGTAGCCACTTTGGGCCCCAACCTCCATTGCAAGCCACTTCCCAACTTAACATATAGATTACCTACCCTAGGCTCATAAAAGTACAAATCAAAGAATCATAATATATCACCTCAGTCCTATACAAGTGACTAGAAAGCATCAAATGATAATTCATAATAACACATCAGTTCTTTACGAGCAATTGGAAAGCATCCCAAAAATATTGACTGAAGATTCAAAATGGTTAAGTCAAACATGTCATAACATGACATCACCAAGAACAAATCATAAAAACACCTCAATCCTATAAAAGCGACTTGAAAGAAATCCAAATACAATTGATTGAAGACTCAAAGGTTATATCAAATAGTTCACACCCTTCACCTCAATTTCACACAAGAACATTGGAAAGCAATAACAATCAATAGATTAAAACACCTCACAAAGCATAGAAGAAAAATTACCATGGTTGAGTAGAAAAGATCATATACAACACATTATCATGACATCACAAAAAAAACTCCCAAGCCTTTCGTAATACAACCCGATTGGTCAAAGCTAAGTCAAACCCTGACACCCAATAGTAAAATCACATGTCATAGAAATAGTACATACAAAAGTAACATTCATAATTCATTCTGTTTTGGAAAACACACAAGTTTAAACTTCACTATAGGTTTCCAAGTTTTCATTTTCATTTCCAAATATTACAGTTAATATTTTTGATCTCCATAAGGGTTTCAATTTCCAATTTCTCTAGTTACCAAATTCACTAAGGTTTTCTTGTGTTCACTAGATTCCTAGATGATTCAACTAATTCATATAAAGTTATTTAAACATAGTTTCATAGTTCAATTTGTTATCAAACAAACATAAGATTCGATGTTCAAAACTAGTGTTTCAGTTTTCATTTTTCCAAAGTATTATAATTACTAAGGTTTTCAAATACTAAAATTTCCCTAGTATTACAAATCATTTTCATATATCTGAACCATATAAACACATCCAAGTTTATAAAAGAAAACATTAATTCTCCTAATTAATTTCTTTGATTTTTAATTTACTTTAGAACTATATTTAAATAATAAAGTAATAAATCAAATTTTCAAATAATTAAATTTTAAATTTTAACAATACTTATTAAAATTATTTATAAAAATAATTAACAATTATTACCATAATAATTTTAAATTAATTAAACTTTGAAAAAACTTTTCCAAAAAGAAAACCTACTAAAAATAGAAACTTCCAAAAATAGAAACCCACTAAAAATAGAATCTTTCCAAAATGAAAACCTACTAAAAAAACAATCACACGAAGCATGCAAAAATAATCCCCTTTCTCTAAAAACTTTTTCTTCAAAATTCCTCCTCCAAAACCTGTGTAATTGCATAATGAGCTCTAGATCTCTAATAAAGAGTTCTCCCTTAATTTGGATCTTTTACCTTTTCATGCACAAACTTTTAGATATTTAATTAAAATATCTTTATTAAATTAATTAGCTTTCTCTCTTTAATCTAATTTATTATATTTTAATTTCATGCATATGCTTTATGCAATTTAATTAAAATAAACTTTATTAAATAATTACTTACTCTCTCTTTAATTAATCTACTATATTTTGATTTCATGCATAAGCTTTATACAATTTAATTAAAATAAACTTTATTAAATAATTGCTTACTCTCTCTTCAATTAATTTATTATATTTTAATTGCATGCATAAGCTTAATGCAATTTAATTAAAATGAACTTTATTAAATAATAGCTTACTCTCTCTTATTCATTTATTATATTTTAATTTCATGCATACACTTTATGCAATTTAATTAAAATAACTTTATTAAATTTATGTTTTCTCTCTCTAGTTAATTATGAGAAGTTTTAATAATATATTTATTAATTCAACTAATAATATTATTTAGAATTTATTATTTAAAATAAAACTCTTATATAATAATTATTAATTTAAATAAATATAATTACACCTAAATTAGAACCAAAACTTTATCTTCAAGTTGAATTCTTTTATTTAATTAATTCACGAGATATTTTTAATAATATATTTATTAACTTAATTGATAACATTATTTAGAGTTTATTATTAAAATAAAACTCCTAAATAATTATCATTAAATTAAATAAATATCAATATGTCAAAAATAGAACTTTAATATAATCATTTAAATTTAATTCTTTTATTTAACTAATTTCTCAATTAATTAAATATAATTAAATATCAAAATTCTTTATAAAATTTACATTAAATTAAATCATTAAATTATCTTCTAATTTGATTTAATTATAATAGAAAATCACCACATACCCACTGAACCAAAAATGACAACTCAATTGAAGGCAAATAACATGATCAAACTTTAGGGTCAAAATCACAAATTCATTTTACTTGAGGAATTTGGATGGGTAAACTAACTCAGATACTTGTCCTATTTTTCTAGGACAAAATGGTTTTAAAGATTAGGATTTGGACTTAAGAATTTATCTCCCTTCTCTTACCATTGAGATAATGTAATAGGGTACGCTCATCCTGACAATTTAGGGAAGTCGATACCCAGTACTTGAAATTTACATAAAATCCATGCATGTACACACAGATATATTCTAAACTAAATAGACAATAGTAGGAAGTAGTGCATTGTGTAGATCTTGACTAGTAGCTAACTATGACTCCCTTCCTTAACCACATCGTAAACATCATACATAAAGAAAATGTACACGCACACCATACATATTCAATATGGGATAAGTATCCATAAGAAAACACATATGATAATCCATCTAACTAATCATTATCAATAATTGAAATCACTATAACAATCATCATAAAATAAATTGAATATGAAACAATATTAGATCATCTGAAAGATAGTGCTACTAATCAACAACCATAAACTAGCCTAAAAGAGTTCGGCAATAATAATAAAATGCAAACTAGGGGCAGATACTACACTACCTAAAGAAAATTGAAAAGCGATGTTGAATTCATCAATTATTATGATCATAATATCTCACATGATTGATGCAAGAGGTCACACTTTAGGAGCTTCCTGAGGGTGTGAAGAGAAAGATATTGAAAAATGAAAAGATTAAGCTGCAAAGATTTGATGTTGAAGTGACGATTCTATATCTATCAAAATAGTGATATGAAGATGTTATGTATGCTAGAGAAAAGAGATCAGGTGTATGTGAATGATTTATGTATTTGGCATTTTTGTCAAATAGGGAGAGAGTGATCAAGTTACCATACAAGTATACATACAAAGAGGGAGATATATGTTGCTAGAAGTGTTGAAGTTATTAGCAAAAGAGGGAGATATGATAGAGACAGAGCATATGCTAAAATGATGGAGGGAGTATCATACAATTGATACTGTTATGGTTGATGATAGAGGGGGCATTTAGAGATTGCACTAGATTAGAATCAAAATAAAACTAAGAAAGAGTGAAAAATCATAGAGGGAGTTGAAAGCATAAGTTTAAAGGCTAACATAATGAAGGGTTTTTGGATTGTGTGGTAACTAGAGGTGTCTCCATCAATGGCAAAGATGGAAATTGATGGACACTACAATTGAAATAATTTTTGTGTTGTAATTGATGTAAAACCTATTGGTAAGATATTTTCTAAGCTACTAGAGAGACATTTACTAATAGTATAAAGTGTCATATATGTTGATTGATGCATATGAACTAAAAAGAAGAGATAGCAAGGTGAGCTAGTGATTTTGTTGAGTGATGTGAATTTAAGCATTATGGATTTATAATGAGAACTTGATAAGTTATACAAATGGAAAGATAATGTGTTGTTTAAACATTAAATGGAGTGAAGAAGACAAGTGAAATTGATGTATAAGTGAAATGATAAGAGTTGAGTTAAACTTTAAGCTTGATCAAGTATTGGTGTTGGTTGGTCAATGAAGGAGTTGGAATAGAAGATTAAGGAACTTAAGTAGAAGTTGAACAAAACAATTCAATTTGATTAATAGTTATTGTCAAGGAATTTTATGAAGGAAGGTTAGTACCAACTGAGCATAATAATGGCTAAGCAAGCTAGTGAATGTTGAGAGAAACATAATAGTGTATGTTGAGCTACATAATGATGACTGAGTACAAGAACATAGTGATTGTTGAGTCACAAGAATAGTTAGAATTTGTAAAAGAACTGAGTTTGAGGCTAACATAGTTAATTTTTGGATGAGTCAAAGAACATTGGTTATATGGATTAATGAGCTAGAGTATTTAATGTATGAAGAAATTTTTTTTATACAATCAAAGGAAATGATTTGAATAAAAGTTTCTAGAAGTATCAAGAAAGGAGAAGGATAAAAAAATGGTGGAAGGATTCGATTAAATTTTTTTGAAGGTTGTTTTTTTGTTGATTGGTGATGTTAAAGATAAGTTGTGAAGAGTAGAGAAGCAAAGGAGAAGTGTGGAGGGATTAGTAAGTTATGATTTCTCATGGGATTTCAATAAGATCAGTGATGGAGATGACAATGGAGGGAAATAAATGAGCAAATGAGAAAAGGGAGATCTAATTTTGAAAAGTTAGTTGTACTTTATAGATCAAACCTATTGTTACATTCTAATCATTGTGGCATTCAAAATCCTTTAATCACGATTGACCATAAGTCATTTTGTAAATCTTTTAATCAAGGTGAGATTCTAATGGAGTGATCCAAAGTCCTCTTAAAACCTAACTCCTAACAAGGTGATTAAATCCTTTAACAAGGTCATATTTAATAGTGTGTTGTATAACCTTTAATAGGGTTGGCTCTTAACTGAGACTAGTTTAGAAGAGTAAAAATTTGGTAGCATGTTACCTGGTGGTTTTTCCCAAATTGGGTTTCCACTTCAAATCATGTTGTCAAAGTTTTATTTGCATGCATGTGTGTTACTTTATGCATGTTATTTTTACACTTTCTTATTTTATTGGCAATCGTCGCTCATAAAATTAACATAAAGTTAAAGAATGTTAAATTGGTGATATATTACTAGATGGACTGAATTATTAAGCAATATTTTTAAAAGATATTGAAAGTTTGAATTGATACATTTGGACCTGAGGATAATTAATTCACCTCCCCCTAGTTATTCTTAATCATTCTTAAAAAAATTGTGCAGGTAGATACAAAGATTCAGTGAGAGTTTGCAATGATAGAAGCAATGGACTCTTGCAGAAAAATCAAACTTGGGATTTATGTAAGTTACCTATAGATAAAAGGGTTTTATAGAATAAATGGGTTTACAGGTTGAAAGAAGAGGATGGAGGTAAAAAAAAATTAAATCTAGGTTAGTTGTAAAATAATTTATATAGAAAAGGGGTATTGATTTTGATGTGATATTTTCTCTTGTTGTTAAAATGACTTCTATTCGCTTTGTTTGAAGTATTGTACCTATTGGTTGAGGTATTTTGATGTTAAAATAGCCTCTCTTCATGGTGATCTAGATGAAGAAATATATGTGGCATAACCACAAGGATTTGAGGTAAAAGATAAAGAGAATTTAGTGTGCCGATTGAAGAAATGTTTATATGGCTTGAAGCAAGCACTTTAGTAATGGTATCTTAAATTTGATAGTTTTATGAATGAGCATGTTTAGACTTGGTGTCATTCAAACCATTGTATTTGTTTTAAGATGTTGGATGATGAAAATTATATTATTTTTTCAATATGTTGATGATATGCTTTTAATTAGCTTTAACATGGATCACATTAAGGGGTTAAAAAAAAAGTTAGCACATTAATTTTCTATTAAGGATTTTAGAGTAAAAAAACAAATCCTTGGAATGAGAATTTGCGGAGACAGGAAGAATAGAAAATTGACAGTATATTAGGTTGAGTATATTGAGAAGGTATTGCAATGTCTTCCTATGGATAATATCAAAGCTATCATCACACCTTGGCTTGGTCATTTAAAATTGAGCAAGGAGATGTGTCCAAAGACACAAGGATAAGATGTCCAAGGTACCTTATGCTTCAGGTGTAGGGAGCTTAATATATGTCATGGTATGCAGTAGGCTAGATATTAAATATGCAGTGGGACTTGTTAACATGTATATGAGTCATCCTAGGATTTAATAGTGGAAATAAATCAAATGGATTCTCAAATATTAGAGAGCAACATCTAGTAAATAATTACATTTTGGGGGCTCTACTACTATTTTACAAGGCTATGTTGACTCAAATTTAATAAGGGATCTTAATACTAGGAGGAGTACTATAGGTTAAGTGAGTTAGGTTTTACTGTTACAAAAGATGAATGATGTATCCCCTACTGAGGCAGAGTATATTGTTATGACAGAAAAATTCAAGGATATTATATGGCTTAAAACCCACAAAGCAATAATTATCTATTGATAGATAGTTAGAGTGCCATTCTATTAGCATCAATGTTTATGGTATTCCTTTGGGGGGTATCCTAAGCATTAGAGGGACTATTTATGATTGACATGTTGCACTCATTGCTATGTTCATCATTGATGTCAACATAGTATTATTTCTGTGAAGACTAACAGAGTAGCAATTAGAGAAGGGGGTCGTAAAGACTACATATGATGATCAAGTCAAGTATCGTTAAGGATGTGTTCTACATTGTATCCCAATGAAGTGGTTAAGTGCACATGGAGAAATTTGAACAAATTCTGATGATATTCAATATTTACATAAGATAATAAGAAGACAGAGTAGCTGATAAGTGGTTTTCAATGATTGATTTGTATCTCTTTTTTGAGATAGAATGATTATGAGTGTAATTAGTCTGTAATAGTAGGACACCTAATGATGACATCAGTGAGTGAGCAAGGTCTAAGGTTGCATGTATCAAAAGTTGTAAGGACTATGAGCCGATAGTAATTTGTAATTACAAAAAAGATGTAAAGTTTTGTAAATCCTAATAAGGTCCTATTACAATAAATTGGAAAAGCCTCAAGGTGGATTCAAGGAATTATTTTGAGGATGTTGTATAAATGAAGGTTATTTTCCTTGTGGAGAAGATCATTTAATTTATGTATGGAGTAAAAATTGTACAAGTAATATGTGAAGTTAGTAAATGCGTGTAAGCAATCCAAGGGATTATTTGGATGCAAATTTGGTGTTATGGTATCAAGATTTAAAGAGGATAATTTTGGCAATAGGAAAAATAAGGATCTATATATTTCTATTATTCTACAAGGAATAATATTGAGATCAGTTAGATAGTGAGTTCAGTAGTCTTTCCCCTAAAGTTGTTTGGACAATGGGCCCATTTACCTTCTAGAACTCCTAAAAGGGTTAGAATCTCTTAATAGGGATTCAAAGTCTCTTAACAAGGACTGATATGTATTGAATAATTTCATTGGCTCCTAATAGAGTGCATTTTCTAACAAGGAAATTTTATATTAATATATCATTTTGTGGGTACCATCCCCATTGGGGTTTTCCCTCTGATCAAGGGTTTCCCTAGCTAACATGTCTAGTATTATTGTGCATGTATATCTTCTTATGGTTGCTGATTATATTCTTCACATGCTTAAGGATTAATAAGGTTGATAAGTGTTATAATAGTTTGATAACTGATTCAGCCCCCACACCACACCATTGATCTCACACTCTCAATTATCTTGGTGGACTTTACTTTCTAACAATTAGTATGAGAACTTCATTTCCTTGAAGAACAAACTTAATAGCTTTTAGAGATCAATGGCAGGTCACTTCAAAAAAGAAAGTCCTAAAGTTGATGGAGTTAACTATGACAGCTAAAAGGAGAAGATGAAGACTCATTTTCTATTTATGGGTCCAAGGTATTGGATAATGGAAAAGACTAAAAAGAAGATTCTAGAAGAAAGAAAACTTGTGGAATGTAGTAAAGCTAAAAGAGATCTATTTATGTGTAATATGCTAGCTAAAGAGACATTATTGTTAGTTCTTCCTAAGAATGAATACAGTCAGGTAGAATTTTTAGAAACATCACATAAAATTTGGAAAGCTTTAGAATCTACCTTTGAAGGTGATAACATGCTAAAAGAATTAGACTATAGAATTGGATATGTTTATTTCAAGATGATAAAATGATGGAAGATGAATTTGCGAAAAGCTATATTGGTAGAATATCATATATTTTTGTAGTAATTAAGTCTTGTCAAGGAATTAAGTCTTGTCAAGGATCTAAAGATGAAGATGAGATTATTTGGAAGATTTTGAAAACTTTAACACCAATATTTAGACAAACAACACAGATGATTGAGCAAGTGATACCTTTCACTAAGAAGTTTACTAGAGAGACTTTACTTGAAAGATTGGAAGTAGAAGAAGTGATCTTAAATAAATTTGGAGAATTTTTTAGAGTGGAAACAACTTTTAGTGCATTGAGTGTTTGTCCTTCTTAATCAAGAAGTGAAAGCACCAGTGGAGACTATGCTAGTAGTAGTAGATCCAAATCTAAGGAGGATAGAAGAATTAAAGAAGGAATTGCCCTACTTGTAAGAAGAGAACCACATGGTAAGATATTTTTTAAGTGTTGGACTTGTAACAAATTTGGTCATTATGCTTCTAAGTTTCCTAAAAGAGAGAAAATTTATAATAAGAATTTCAAATCTAGAAGACATAGAGATTGTTTATATATAAATGAAGATGATGAGTCTGAGGAAAGAGTTTAGAGTGAAATTGATGATAAATTGGGATTTGTGCCTATAAAAGAATAAAATTCAAAAGAAAAAAATTAAATAAAAAGCCCTAGCTTCACAAGTTGAGAAGAAATCTAATTAGGTCATAGATAATGGATCTCCACACCATATAACTAGAGATATGAATAAGTTTGTTAAGCTTAGAAATCATGATGGAGAAATTGTTAGAGTTGGTAATAATGTAGCTTCTCATATCACAGAAATAGGATTTATTACTCTTGATGGAAAGACTAACGCTAATGATTTTTATTTTGTTGATGGATTAAAGCATAACCTATTGAGTGTTAGAGAGTTTGTTGATTAAGGATATTAGCAGCAATATTTGAAGTTGATCCTAAGGAATCACATTATGTAGCAGTAAGAGAATATTTATATGCTTCGAGGGCACACCTAATTTTGGACTATGGTATGACTGAGCATGTGCTTTTAATTTTAAGTGCATATATTGGTGCATATTGGGCAAGTAACATGGATGACAGAAAGAGCACTAGTAGTGGAGTATTTATTCTTAGAGGAAGATTGGTTTATTGGCTAAGAAAGAAACATTATTTTATTTTAGAGAGTACATTACAAGCAGTGTATATAAAAAAAACAAACAATTGTAATTAGATCATGTGGATGAAGCAGATATTGAAGGTTATTAGTATAGAGTTTTTTAGAACCTATTATTAGACATTGTAATAGCACAAGTACAATAATTATGTCTAAGAATCATGTGTTACATTCTAAGACTAAGCATATATGAGACAAAAATTTACAAAGAAAGAGATCAAATTAGAGTCTGTAAGTACAAAAGAGCATATTGTGGATATCTTTATGAAGCCCTTTCCTAAAGATACATTTAAGTATTTGCAATGTATGATTAGGGTTATACCCCTAGCTAATTTTGAGTAGATGATGCAGAGAGTACATTATTCTAGTGGTACATAACATTATTGTTTGACTAGACTGAATCTTGATGCTTCTTATATGAGGGAGTATCTTTGATGAGGATAACCATAAAGGACTCTTGATAGTTTTTATAATGGTGTCTTTATACACTTGAGTTGATTGAAACCTTGGAGCAAATGATGGATATAATGAAGCCTTTTTCATTGATGTGAATGGGGGTGAGATTGCATGAAAAACATATCCTATGTATGTATTAGGGACAAGTATTGTAGATGGAAAATATAAGCTCTCTAACCTAATGGGGAAGAGATTGTAAAAATGGGAGAGAAATACTACTAAAAGTGATTGATGTCAATGGGGAGAAACATTGATGTTTATAGGAGAGAATTTTTAAAAAAATGATTTCCATCCATGTAAGTTATTCTTAGAGTGTGAACAACTCATGTCAATCCTAAGAGTGAGAAAGCATAGATAGAGTAGTGTTCTTTTGAATTCTATATTTTATTGACAAAGAGGATTTGAAAAGAAGAGAACATCAGTAGCAATAGTAGAGCTTGATTTGGTATTCTTGGAATTTAGATGTTTTTTGTCTATGTTTTCATCAATGACAAAAGGGGGATTGTTAGCATGAATATTTATGGTATTCCTTTGGGGGAGTATCCTAAGTATTGGAGAGACTATCTATGATTTACATGCTATGTTCATGACTATATTTGTCATTGATGTCAAAATAGTATTATTTCTGTGAAGACTAGCAGAGTCGTAGATAGAGAGGAAGCTTGTACAGACTAGGTATTGATGATCAAGTGAAGTGATGTTAAGGATGTGTTCTATATTTTATATTGATGAAGTGGTTAAGTGCTCAAGGATAAATTCAAACATATGCAAATGATATTCAAGATTTATGGAAGATAGTAACCAAGTAGAGTATCTAATAAGTGGTTTTAGATGATTGATTTGTATCTCTTTTCTGAGATATAAGAATTGTGATGGGTGTAGTTAGACTATGAAATTAGATATCCTAATGATTGTTAGTGTAAATAATTAATTATTATTATACTTTACTTAAGTTTACTTAGGTTAAATGCATTATTTTATTATTTATCATACAGACACCTTGAAGTATGTGTAGTTATATGAGTTATCTTGTTGACAACATAGGAGTTTGCTTAATCATTTGAGTTGTCATGTAGACAACATAGTTGTTCGCACTCTAATTAAACACATGGTGTCTACAAAATCTCTTTATGTGATACATCTTAGTATTCTTACCCTCTCATCATCACACTAACTTTTGTGCTCAATGGAGGATAATCCACTCTTGGTGGACATGTGCTTAGCTGTCGGGTTTATCACTTTTCTAACTCCTAGTCATTCTAGATGCCTTTATATACAAGCACTTCTAGTGTGTATGTACATATGATATTTTGATTATTGTTATTTTGATCACCCATTATTGCTCGATATTATGCTAGTGTTTGAGCTTCTTGATCTTAGTGTTATTTTTCCCTAAGGAAAATTCTTACATGGTATTAGAGTTGAGGGATGGTATTAGAGTTGAGGGAGCTTCTCTTCACATAGCCATTAGACACCATTTTTGCTTCACCTCTCAGAGGACCTTGATTCAAATCTAGAGTATTTGTAGCTATTGGGAGAATCTAGAGCCAAAGAAGACCTTACCATTGTGTTCAAAACATTGACTCAATGAAATTTGACCATAAATTTGCCTACCCTAGGCCATAGTCAAATTTGAGGCAAACTTTTTCTGCAAACCAGAACCCAAAGGCCCAATTTATAGAATTGGTATGATCTTTTAGATCTATTCAATTTATTCTCAGATCTACAATTTTTATATTTGCATCTCTACAAAAAAAAATATGATCTACTATTTTTTTTGGAAAATTTTTGGCCTATTAGGCCTGTAGAGAAGCAATTTTTATTGCAATAAATTGAGTGGTCAAATCTCGATGTCCAAGGAATATTTCATGACACTACTAGCATATTCCTCCACATAACTGGCAGTTACAACAAATTGGCAAACCATTCACATCCAAAAAATCACATTACAACTGGTGCTTACAATTCCACAGTGGAGTCCACAACTCAACCAACATTCAATGTTTTTCACAGCCTCTAAGCCACTTAATAGTCTATGGATTCCACCTTTTATACAACCTCGACACCTTGTGTTTGGTGAATGTGGGACTAAATTCCCACACCCACCCATCAGCTTCCCCATGCGAACCACTAAACTTTGACCATCAGCTTCTCTCATAGTGGCCAAACCTCCCATTGGCCATTATCTTCTAGCCATCATCTATTGATCACTGACAATCGTCGAGCTTCCTCTACCATGTCACCCCTAGACATGTCACCACCACTGTACCCTACAACAAAAGTAGGTATAGTTAGTGTCACATTTGCACTAACTCAACTACCACATCAAGTCCTATGCGGCAACCACATCATCTCCTGTTGTACATGACACATCACTATACAGATCGACACATTAGCTAACCATACTGCCACATCATCCAAATGGCCTTTTTTGCTAACATCACTATTTCAAGGTCCTAAATTTGAAGGCCATCTCATTGTCACAAATAGGCCATATTGTACTCCCATGATGGCCATTTGGATGTCAAATTTAACCTCACAGATTCCTGAGCAAGCCCCTCTCCATATGTAGTTTTGATTTGACAATCCAACTTTAGGAGGCCATATCTTAGTCATCCAAACTCCAAATCAGGTGCAATTTTTTGTATTTAGGATATAATTTCCTAAATTTTTTAGTGGTGCTATTATTTTCTAGTTTTGGTCATGGATTTGTCAGGAAAATTCAACTTTTGGCAACTATACTTGTCCAATCTTGCATTTTGCAACTTCAAATTCTTTGTATGAGGTCATCTGGACACATTTTTATGTTCTATTTTTTTTAAGTGCTCAATTTCGTGTCTACTTTCTAGATCTACAATCAGATTATAGGTTTTTGTGGGCTGAAATTCTACTTTCAGAAATAGGTCCTTTTTTGCATTATTTTGCATTGATTAAACTCCAAAATTAATCTAGATATGAGCTACATTGCAAAGCATCAAATTTGAACTCCAATAGTATGTTGCAAACAGAAAATTAAAAGTCTACTTTTGTCTATTTTGACAAGTGGTCTATTGTAAATGCACTACATATAAAGTGCCTAAAGCATTCATTTGTGGAGGGGGAGGGTTCTTTGATTGAGTGAAAGCGGGGGGGTGTCTTGTGTTCTTGTGTCTCCTTGATATCATGCTCTTTGTTTTGCGTTATGGGTTCTTTTTCTAAGTTAACATAATATAACTATGCTACTTGGAAAGAAATGATAAAGGAAACATTAGTTTAAAAAGGTTTATTGTTTTATGTAACTAGTGCAGCAAAGAAACCAATGATGATGTTGATGAGTCATGTAAAGAAGATTGGGCATCAAAACAAGAAAGGGCCCTAGGAACCTTGTTAAAGATTATCTCAGATCCTATCAAATATCACATCAGGAACATTAACAATCCAATAGAAGTCTTGGACAAACTTGAAGTGTTGTATGGGGTAGTAGATAAAGATATGGCCTACACCATTGAGGACAATCTTCTCAAATTGGATCCTAGGAATTTCAATACCACCAAATATTATCTTACCCAAGTAGACATGTATAGGGCACAACTTAAGGATTGTGGTGAACCCATCAAGCATGCAAAGTTGATCAAACATGTGATGACTCATCTTCCTCCTAAATATGCATCTTTTATTTCTAGTTATAATAATCACAAGTTAACAATGGGTAGTGCCTTAACTAAGCCTTCATTCGAATCATTTTTAGGAACGTTATTCTTAGAACATGAAAAGTTAGTGAGTATGGGAATTCTCCAATCTTCCAAGACCAAAGCATTGGTAGCAAATCAAGGGAATCAAGGTAGTAAAAATTCCAACAAGAAGCAAAAGCAGTGGAAGGCTAAGCCACAAGATGACACACAACAATCTTCCTCTATAGATCAATCTTCCTCCACACAACAATCTTCTTCACAACAAGGCAAGTGCTTTTCCAAAAACAATAAGAAGGGGAACAACTTCAACAAAATGGAGAAGAAAACTTGTGCCTATTGCAAGAAGAATGGTCATGATCAACATGAGTGTAAGGATAAGTAGATTGACAAGTTGCTAAACTTAATAAGGAAACATAAAATTGATGTACCAAATGCCTATAAGGATAAGGGATCTTCAACCACTTCAAAAGATAAGGGACAAGCTTTGGTAGCAAGTACAAACAACTATAAGGAATGGGTTCTTGATTCAGGAGCTATACATCATATGGGTGCTTCAAGGAAGCATTTTTCCTCTTTCAAAACATCAAATGCACCTTACATCTATGTGGGAAATGACACACAAGTGAAAACTGAAGGAAAAGGGAATGTTGACATGGACAATGGAGTCTTCAAGAGTGTTCTTCATGTTCCCAACCTTAGCACCAACCTTCTTTCAATCTATCAAATAACTCACTATGGATGTGGCAACAAAGTTAAGTTCCTTCCTAATTCAGTCATGGTAAAAAATATATAGGATGATTCTATGGTCGCAATTGGAAAGGCTAATCATGAGAGAAGACTTTATTCTTTTTCTCATTTTGTGCCGAAGTCCACTTCCCTTGCCTTGTTGACCCACTCAAATTCATAAAGTAAACTATGGCATGAGATGTTTGGACATCTCAATTACCTCTACCTTGAACAACTTAGAAACTATGATATGGTCATTGGTCTACCTCAAGTCAAGTATTCAAAGGGTGTATGTTCAAATTGTGCAGTAGGCAAGCATCTTGAAGAGAAATGTTCAGGTTGTGAAGTAGGAAAGCATCCTGAAGAGAAATTTGACAAGGGGAAGTCTTGGAGAGCTACTATTGTTCTTGAATTGATTCATAGTGATGTAGCTGGCCCATTTACAATACCATCATTTGAAAAGGTTTGCTATGTTCTCATCTTCATTGATGACTTTTCATGCTACACTTGGGTCTTCTTTCTTACTCATAAGAGTGAAGTGTTTGATAAGTTTATCACCTTCAAATCTCAAGTTGAGAAGGATGAAATGTCCCTTTTTCTGATTTTTTTTGATATTTCAAGCCTCTAATCAGATTTTGAAAATCAAACAACCAATATTACAAAGATCCACCAATTTCTCAATAAACCCCAAATCGGGTATGTCCGAAATAGTGCCAAAAATTTCACAACTTCACATATTATTAAAAAATCTGAAAATAAAAATTTTTTTAAAAATTTCAGAAGCATAAAAACCTAAAAAATGAAATTTCCATATTTTTATAGCATTTACACAACAGCTCACAAACGTAGGACAAAAACTATGCTCATCGGGCTCCCAAAATTATCACAAAAATGCCCGAAAACACCACAAAAACCCTAATAATCCATCTCAAAAGTTTAACCACATCCCAATAAATATATTCAGCTCTATTGTAACATCTTAAATTCTAAAATAATTAGCAACCCAAACTGATATGAAATACTCAACCAAAAACACCAAACTCTTACAAAAAACACACCCGAAAACCCACAAATTTGCACTGTTCAGCACAAGGGAAAACTCTGCATGAGCTTGCACATGGAATGGATTCAAACTCCCATCCTTAGCCTTCCTATAAACCTAAAAACTCCCATCCTTGGGTCTCCTTCTCCACAAGTTTGCCAGCCTCTAAAGAACAACAAAGCAATAAGTGAAAATCAAGTTCTGGAATGAGCCCAAAATGCCTCCAAATCCCTTAAAAGAGGACATAACCCTAACTCACGTCCAAGAGGGGTTAATAAAACATATTTTAATAATAATTTTTATTTATTAGTCCATTGGTTTCCAAATATTAGCCCCTTTTGCCGAAACTTCACCTTTTTTGGGCATGCCTGCGTTAGCAAAGATTATTATTTTTAAATATTTGAAAAGGGGACATGACAATTCCTCCCCTCCCAAATATTGCTTGTCCTCAAGAAATGAAGATTGGAATGTTCAAGAATATGTGCTCCTTCCCAAGTTGCATCCTCCAGTGGTAATCCTTTCCATTTGACCAAATGCTCTATGATGCTCCTGTTTCTCAATCTTTTCTCTCTTGTATCCAAAATCTCTTCTGGTATCAAAAATAATTTCCCTTCATCATCAAGAGGTGGTAATTCTATAGATACTATGGTCTTCTGGCCTAGAACCTTCTTCAGGAAAGATACATGGAAAACATTATGTATTTTGCTATTTGGTGGGAGCTCCAATTAATAAGCTACCTCTCCTACCTTCTTGGTGATCTTATAAGGCCCATAGAATCTTGGCTTGAGTTTCTCTACCCCACTCCTCTTCAAGGTGCTTTGCTTATATGGCTGAAACCTAAAAAATACCAAATCTCCCACCTGAAAAGATCTTTCAGTCCTTTTCCTATCAGCATACAATTTTTGTTGGTTCTGTGCATGTTGTAGATTATCCTTGAGGGACCTTATTATGTCTTGGCTTTGCTTGATGAAATCACTTGTTGCAGGTACTCTGCTATCTGAAAGTACTAAATCAACAAAGAAAAGGGCATCATAACCATAAAGAGCACAAAAAGGAGGCATACCAATAGACATGTGATGAGATGTATTGTAACAATACTCCCCTAGGTGCAACCATTTCACCCAAGCATGTTGTTGATTTGAAACATACTTCCTCAAATATTCCTCTATCCATTTATCAAATATCTCTGTTTATCCATCTATTTTAGGGTGATAGCTAGTACTGGGAGTGAGTTCAGTTCCTGCCAAATGAATGAGCTCCTTCCAAAAAGAGCTAAGGAATCTATTGTCCCAGTCACTGACAATGTTTCTTGGCAAGCCATGTAATCTAAAAATCTCCTTGAAGAACAATTCGACCACTTGTGATGCCTTGAAATCAGATTTGATAGGAAAGAAATATGCATACCTAGTTAGTCTATTTTCCACCACATATATGCAATCCTTACCTTGAACCTTGGGCAACCCAGTGATGAAGTCCATGGAAATACTTTCCCATTTTTGTTCAGGAATAGGAAGTGGCTGCAACAACCCTGCAGGAAAATTTTGCTCACTCTTGCTTTGTTGGCATACCATACATTCCTTAATGTGTTTAAGGAAATCCTCCTTCATACCCTTCCATGAAAACCGCTCTCAAATTTTTCTATATGTCTTGAAGTATCCCTGGTGACCAACCAAAGGTGTGTCATGAAAGGCCCTCAATATCCTCTCCTTAGTTTTTGATCCTGGCACTAAGAAGATCCTGTTCTTGTAATAAATCAATTCATCAACAACCTTGTACCTGTTATCATCCACTAACTTATCCAAAATCTTGGTGGTAAAGGAATCTTTAGCATACTCTAAAATTATGGAGACTTTCCAATCAGCAGAGATAGATGTTAAGGAACATAGAGTGGACTTTCTTGAGAGAGCATCAGCAACCACATTATTCTTTCCTTTCATGTATTCAATATCAAAATCATAAGCTTGCAATTTGCTTACCCATTTTTTGTTGATGATCATTCAAATCCCTTTGGTTCAAAAATAACCTAAGGCTATTATGGTCTGTCATTACAATGAATCTCCCACATACCAAATATTGTCTAAACTTATGAAGTGCATGCATGATTGCCAACATTTCCTTATCATAGATGGAGTAACCTTTCTCTGATTGATTTAGTTTTCTACTCTCGAATGATATTGGATGTCCCCTTTGAGTGAGAAAAGCCCCTATACCTTCTCCAAAAGAATCACATTCAACAACAAAAGGTAAAGAGAAATCTGGAATTGCAAGCACAAGGCATGAACTCATTACCTTCTTAAGCTTATCAAATGTGTTTTATGCCTCTTCTGTCGAAACAAAAGCTCCTTTCTTTGTCAAATCAGTCAAGGGGGTAGCAAGTTGAGAAAATCCCTTGGAAAATCTCCTATAGTAGCTACACAACCCAAAGAAACCTCTCAACTATGTAAGATTAGTGGGTGGAGGCCAATCCAAAATTGCCTGAATTTTTTGTTGATGAACCTGTACTCCTTTAGAACTTATAATATGTCCCAAATATAAGATCTCTGTTAGACCAAACTCACATTTAGATAGCTTAGCATAGAAAGATTGCTTCTCCAAGATTCCCAAAACAATGTCTATGTGCTTTAGATGCTCTTCCCATGTTTTATTGTAAATCAAGATATCATCAAAAAATACCAAAACAAATTTTTGAAGAAGTTGGCTGCATACCTTATTCATACAAGATTGGAATGTTGCAGGTGCATTAGTGAGGCCAAATGGCATAACAAGAAATTCAAAGTGCGCATAGTGACATCTGAAAGTAGTCTTTTCCACATCTTCACCCCTCATTCGGATTTGATGGTACCCTAATCTTAAGTCAATTTTTGAAAAGTATACAACACCATGTAACTCATCAATGAGTTCATCTATGTGTGGTATGGGATACCTATTTTTTATGGTCTTCTTGTTTAGAGCCCTGTAGTCTATACACATTCTCATTGTACCATCATTTTTCTTGACAAGTACCACAAATGATGCAAATGGACTAGAGCTAAGCCTTATGAATCCCATGTCCAGGAGTTCCTTAATAGTTTTTTCAATTTCTTCCTTATAACCTCTTGGATGGTAGTATGGGGTTGTTATAACTGGTTTGGCACCCTGTTCTAACTCTATAACATGCTCAAAACCTCTATCTGGTGGTAATCCTGAAGGTAAGTCATTGAAAACTATACTATGCTTATCAAGAATATTTTGAATTTCAAAATGGAAATTACCTTGATTCTTTCGAGAGTTTTTTGGATGGATTATGACTCCTGCTGCCCATGCTACTTGTCCTCTTCGAAAAGTCCTCTCGATCCTCTTTGCAGAGACCGCCTTAGGTGCTCCATTTGATAAGCCTCTTAATAAGACTTCTTTCCCATTGGAATGAAATTTTAAACTCCATAGTTTGATGGTTCATGTAATAGCCTCCAATAGAGTGCAACCATTGAACACCCAATACAAGATCTATCTCCCCAATGCCAACAACATAGAAGTCATCACATAACTCATAATCTCCTAAGGTCATCTTGAGTTGTTTCACCACTCGTGTGCAAGGCATAGTGAATCCATCAGCTATAGTAACATTGAATCCTTCAAAATCTTCTGCTTTAAGCCCTCTTTTCATTACAAATCTGTCATCAATAAAATTGTGAGTTGCCCCACTATCAAGAAGAATTGTCAACCTTTGCCCTGATAGTACCCCTCGAATTCGAAAGGGATGGTATCTTGGGACTCCTGATAATGCTGCTAAAGAGCCATCCTTGCTGATTTCTTTTTCTTTCTCTTCTTCTACCTCCTCCTTAGTGTCATTAAATTCCTCATGCTCATCTGAATCAGATTCTGAAGCAACTTCAATATAGTGCACTTGACCTTTCCCCAAACATCTGTATCCTGGAACCCATGCTTCTCTACAAGTAAAACAAAGCTTTTTCCTTCATAATTCACTCCTAGTCTCTTCATCTACATTCTTTTTTGCCACATGTATCACATCTTTTGGTGGTAGTGTTGGGAAAGTCTTTTTTTGAAAATTCCCCTTATGTTGCCAAAGATTTGGGGGTTTTTGATTAGTGACTGGTTTCATAGGCATGCAAGTTTCAAGTTGCAAGCTTCTTTTGATAGCTTCCTGTATGGTTGAGCATGAGAAAGCCTTAACCAAACCCTTAATAGAATCTTCTAAACCATCAAGAAAAAGATAAACAATCCTCTTTTCACTCATATTAGGTACCATAATAGCCACTTTTTGAAACTCTTCTATATACTCATTAACTGATTTGGTTTGCTTCAACTTTGACAATTCTTTAAAGTACTCTTCATCATCCTCGAGGTCAAATCTATCTATCACTCTTTGACTAAAATCATCAAATGTAGTTACCTGATCATGACCTTGAGTAGTCATTCCATGATACCACCAATCATAGGCTGCATCTTCCAAATGTAGACTTGCAAATTGAACAACATCACTCTCCTTCGTGGGGTTAAGTGTGAAGAAAGTCTGTAATTTTTGTAGCCATGCTCTAGCTGAAATTTTATTTGTTCCATCAAAAGTAGGTGATGTAAACTTGCTTATTTTATTTTTGAGCTCTCTTCCACTTATGTCATGCTCCCTCCTATTCTCTTTCTTGGGCATCAAAGTGTTCATCATATCCACATATTATCTAAAAGGAATTAGGAAAAGCCATCAAGATTCTATGAATAGATAATGGAAGGGAATATGTGAAGTCAAGGCTTATAGACTTTTGTACTCATGAGGGTATTGATCTTCAACATTTAGTTGGATACACTCCACAACAAAATGGTGTTGTTGAATGAAAGAATAGAACCCTTAAGGAGATGACCACTTGCATGCTACAACATAAGTCTCTAGATAAAAATTTTTGGGTAGAAGCCATGTGTTGTGCCAATTATATCCAAAACAAAATTCACCATAAGGCCTTAGATGGAACATCTTTTGAGGATTTGTGTGGAAGAAAACCAAGTGTAAAACTTTTAAAGTTTTTGGTTTTCTAGCATGTGAGAGGATACCTCACAAAAATGGAAAGCATTAGAACCTCAAAGAAAACCTTGTATATTTTTTGGATATCCTAACCACATTAAGGTATACAAAATCATGGATCCATAGACAAATGATATCTTCTTTGAGAGAAGTGTTCACTTTGAAGAAACTTGTCCAAGTTTGGCTCCTTCAACTCCTCCTTCCTCCTTCATGTAAAGTGATGATAGTGATGATGGTGACTTGGAAGATGATATTCCTTCAACATTGACTCACAAGACACCACCTTCACAGGTTCAACAAATAGTTGAGGGTATTCCTACTTCTTCTTCCACTAGATCTCATTGAGCACAAAAAACACTTCATTTAGGAGGTTCATTAGTGCAAAATCCTTCAAATACTAGGAGGACAAGGTCACAAAACAAATCATTTCCACATGCATGTATTGTCATTGCTTCTAATCCATAGTCATTTAAGGAAGCATTAGGGGTTCTTAGATGGGACAAGGCCATGGAGAAAGAATACAACTCTTTAATGGAAAACAACACTTGGGACTTAGTTCCTCTTCGTAAGGGAAGAAATTTGGTTTGGTGTAAGTGGATCCATCAAACCAAGTTTTCAGTGGATGGAAGTGTGGATAAATATAAGGCTAGACTTGTTGCCAAAGGTTTCTCATAGGCTCCTAGTATTGACTATATTGAGACCTTTGCACTGGTAGCTAAGATGAACTCCATTCATTTGACACTATCTATTGTTGTAGCTCATGGTTGAGTTGTTCATCAGATGGATGTGAAGAATGCCTTCTTGAATGGTGATCTTCTTGAGGAGATTTATATGGAGTAGTCACAAGATTTCATTTAGGATACTACTTTGGTTTGTAGATTGAAAAAGTCTATCTATGGTCTTAAGCAAGCTCCTCAAGCTTGGCATGCCAAGATGAGTTCCTTCTTACTCTTAGCAGGATTCACTAGGTGCCATTCAGATTTGAATGCCTAATTTCTTCAAAGGGATGACTCACACTTGATAATCATGCTATATGTAGATGACTTGATCATTATAGGAAGTACTTCATCCATCATTTTCAATGTCGAGACTTCTTTGTAGGACAGATTTTCTATGACTAACTTGGGTTTACTTCATTATTTCCTTGGTATTGAGATCACATAGTCTTCAACTAGGATCACACTGTCTCAACCCAAGTATGCTCTTAATTTACTTTCTCACTTTCGCATGAGTGACTACAAGCCTGCACCTACTCCCTTTCTTTCAGGTGTTAAGTTAGAGGCAAAGTGTTTTGCTCCACTTTTTGATGCTATAGTGTACAAACAGTTGGTTGGGAGTCTTATCTACTTGACACATACATGCCCTGACATAGCTTTTGCAATTGGCATGGTTTCTAGCTTCATGCAAGAGATACATGAGCTTCATTGGAAGGTTGCCAAATGCATTTTTCACTACATATAGGGTATACATACACATGGGATACACTATGTAGTAGCAATTGGACATTAGTTGGTTGGATATATAGACTCAGACAATGTAGGGTATCTTGATTCTTGTAAATCTACTTCAAGTTACATGTCTCACCTTGGTTCTAGCTCCATTTGTTAGCAGAGTAAGAAACGAAATACTATTGCTCTTTCTTCAACTAAGGCTGAGTAATTAGGAGTTTTCACTATGGCTATAGAAGCTATTTAGCTATAGCATATTCTAAAGGAGTTTTGATTTGACATACCTAAACCTATAGTTATTCATTGTGATAATCAGAGTGCTATTGAGATCTCAAAACATCTAGTTTAGCATTAGTGGACAAAACATATTGAGGTTCATATGCACTACATCAGAGAGCTAATACATGAGTAGTTCATTACATTGTAGTATTGTACTATAGTAGAGTAACTTGTAGATATCTTCACCAATTCCTTCACTAAGGTCAAGTATCTTCATTTGCAAGATCTCTTGGGGGTGCAGGATACTTCACCAAGGGGGTCACATGATTCTTTTCTTCTTTATTGTACTTATCAATCTTTTCAAGAGAGGGTTTTTCCCATGAGGATTTCCCTCTTTCTCTATTTTTAGAGAGATTGTATTGAATTGCATTGTAGAGAATTACATGTGTACATGGGTACCTAACATGGCCTTGTAGCCAGGACCCATTATACATTTTCATCATAGCTTTTGTGAGCTTAAGTGCATTCCACTAAGTTGCACTTAAGGGGGGTGTTAATGTAAATAATTAATTATTATTACACTTTACTTAAGTTTACTTAGGTTGAATGCATTATTTTATTATGTATCATATAGACACATAGGAGTATCCGTAGTTATATGAGTTGTCTTGTTGGCAACATAGGAGTTTCCATAATCATCTAAGTTGTCATGTAGACAACACAATTGTTTGCACTCTAATCAAGCACATGGTGTCTACAACATCTCTTTATGAGATACAACTTCATATTATTATCCTCTCATCATCACACTAACTTTTGTGCTCAATGGAGGATAATCCACACTTGGTGGACATGTGCTTAGTTGTGAGCCTTATCACTTTGCTAACTCCTAGTCATTCTAGATGCCTTTATATACAGGCACTTCTAGTGTGTATGTACATATGATATTCTAATTATTGCTATTCTGATCACTCATTATTGGTCCATATTGTACTAGTGTTTGAGCTTCTTGATCTTGGTATTATTTGTCCCTAAGGAAAATTCTTACAATGATGATGTTAGCAAGTGTGCAAGTTCTAAGTTCACACATGTGAAAAGTTTTAAAGACTATGAGACAACAATGATTTGCAATTGAGAAAAGATGTAAAGTTCTTTAATATCTTAGTGAGGTCCTATTATAATTAATTGGGAAAGCCTCAAGGCTGACTCAAGGGATCATTTTTGAGGATATGATATAAAGGAAGGTTATTTTCCTTTTGTTATAGAGCATGTGATTAATGTATGAAGTGTGAATTGTGAAAGTAATATATAAAAGTTAGTAAATGCATGTAAGCGATCCAAGGGGTTATTTGGATGAAAAGTTAGTGATCTGGTATCGAGATCTAAAGAGGATAATTTTGGTCAAAGGATAGAGAAGGAGCTATACATTTCTATTATTCTACAAGGAATAATATAGAGATTAGTTAGATGGTGAGTTTAGTGATCTTTCCCATAAAGTTGTTTGGAAAATGGGTCTATCTACCTTCTACAACTCCTAATAGGGTTGGCGCAACTCCTAAAAGGGTTGGAATCTTCTAACAAGGATTTAGTGTCTCCTAGCAGGGACTGATATGTAGTGAATGTATTTCATTGGATCCTAACATAGTCTATCCTCTAATAAGGAACTTTTAAATTAGTACATCATTTTTTGGGTACCATCCCCACCAAAGTTTTCCCTCTAATCAAGGGTTTCCCTAGTTAATCTATCTAGTGTTAGTGTGTATGTATATCTTCTTATGGTTTCTAATTATATTATTTACATGCTTAAAGATTAATAAGGTTGATAATTTTTTTAATAGTTGGATAGGTGATTCACCCCCTCCCCCCCCACACCTCATTTATCTTGGTGGACTATACTTTCTAACACATTCATCTTACCATGAATTTAGCTTCATATTCAGAGACAATACACATATAGTTGCAGTACCATTTCATTTTTTTAGTTTTTGATGATGGACAGTTAAATTTGGACAAGATACATAAAGATGATAATAAAAAAAATATGTTTACAAAGGTAGTAACAAGGGAGAATCTAAACTCCTCTTTAGCTTTAGTTAGTCTTCTAGATTGAATCAAATAAAGGAACAACTGAGTCCATGGTGGTTTGATCTAGTAAGAGCCTCATGGAATAGTAGTATCACTATAGGATTCGTCTCCAAGTGGGAGATTGTTCATTTCTGGTAACTGATTAAGGAAGTAGTTTTTTTCTATGATCTAGCATTTTATAATTATTCTAGCCCTAATTTTGTAAGCAAAAAAAAACTTGTATAAAATGGCTTAGGATTAGGGATTTCATTGTGTGTGATTCAATAGTAGCTTCTTGTGGTATTATTGAGTTTTAAGGGATTATAGATTGTAATCAAGTTGTAGTCACTAGCCAATAAAATATTGAGCTCAATATTTGGTGGATGTAGCCCAGGGATTAGGTGAACCATGTTAAATCTTTATGTCTTGTGTTCTCTTTTGTGTGCATTATTATTTTTTGATATTTTATACATTTGCATGTGATTTTTATTTCTTTCTCTTTAATCCTTGCATCTTTTACCTATCTTCATAACCATTGAATCTTGGTTTGTATTAGTATTCTCCTTGTTAGATAATAGAGAGGGGGGTGAATAAATTCTATCTAGTTATCCTAAAAACCTTTTAAATAGTTTAGTACTAATTCAAACTTCATAAACTCTCATATAAATAACTCAATGGTGACATTAAACTTCTTAATTCAGACTTATATCAACTTTACTTCAAATTATTATCTCACTATTTTACTTATACCAAGTATTAGAGTAATAACTTAGATTACATTGAATTGCAGCAATAAGTAAATAAAGTGAAAATAAACTTTGTATCACATTAGCATTCACGCATTTAACAAATATGTTTGACATGGAGATCTTGTAAAGGGAAAAACCACTTGCGAATCGGGAACCCAAAAATTTCACTCTTCTAAAGTGAGCTCAACTAGGAGCCAACATTGTTAAAGGTTTACATGCACATTTTTAGTGTTACCTGGTTAGAGGATTTTAACTAAAGATCATCTAAACCTTATCACTCCTTGCAATTACTAAAGAGTCACATGCTCCAAGGGACTTAAAAATATCACTAATTGATGCTACAATTTAGTATTTCAAAAACTTATTAGGTTCTCTTGATTAAGAAATCTTATCTACTACAATGGTAAGAAAGTAATAGTCAAATGATCTACTAGGTTTAGCACTACCTTGCTAGTTTAGATCTATGCTTCACTTTTTTTCTTCCTTCTAATCTTCTTATTGGATGATTCACAAACTTACACTATCGCTTTGCATTTTATTTTCTTGATATATTCACTTCTATTATGCTTGGTTCTTCTTTTTGTTCAACTTAATCAACTACACCCTTATCCAAAAATAGTCTTGTTCCTTTCCTTAAATAAGTATCTCTACCTTTCTAGGTCCTTGTAGATTTTGTCACTTTATCATGATCATAAATCTTAGATTTAATGAATTTAGTCACTCATAAAATAGAACTTCTTTGAACTTTGTGCACATCTCCATTCTATTAAATCTAGTTAATCATATCTTCATTATATTTCTCTAGCTATATATTATGTAACTAACTTTGGATTTATCTTTTGAACTTCTCGAATATTCTTAATTTTCACCAAAAATCAGCCTCAAATTCTTTTTTTCTTTTTTTCTTCAATTGGTGAACATTAAAAATTTGCTCAGGAAATACATCATTTGATTAACACTAGAATTACTCAGTTAACACTAAGCTTTAACTCTTTCTTGACAGGCACTTGATAACAACTTTAGTCACTTATTTAATATTGTATCTCTTATTTTACTATGCAAATTGATAGTTAATATTGTATCTCTTATTTTACTATGCAAATTGATTGATTGGTGAATACATGAACTTCATCACAACATTACATGATTGAAAAATAATTAAACCAAAATTATAGTGCCATAGTCCAATTCATTCAACTACCCATTGGATACCAACACTTATCAACTCTTTCATCATCATACTTTCTTCAAATCTTCTTCATCATTCATATCCTCTTCATTAATCAAATGATATGGCACTCTACCAAATTAGTATAATGTCTCACCAACTAAGTATTGACACCATAGACATCATAACAACTAATATGACCCTTTTACATACAATAAAAACAATATCATTCGGGGCTAACATTGTTATCATTTATATTGCATTGACCTACTAAGATTTAATATCCTTGAGGATTGGTTGGAAATAATTCATCTCCTTGATTTTATTTTCTTGAGGTACTAGGCTATGTGATGAACTTAGGTTTTAATCCTTGCTTCATTTTTCCCCTACACATGGTCGCATGGTCAGGAATGAGAAATAAGAATAAAGGAGAAAGGAATAAATCTCAAGAAGAAATGGTCAATAGTTTATAGCTTAACAACAAGTTTAAAAGGAGGCTTAGGGGCTTTATTTTCACATATCATATCTTTCTCAAGACATATCATCAAGCATTCAAGGCAAGGAATTCAAGAATTCAAGAAAGCAAGAAAGAAAATCTTGTTCAAGAAATCAAGGATCTTTTGTGGGCATTTCCTCTTCAAAATATAGCATATTCTTGGCCATCAAAGGAGGACATCTATATTAAATAATTTATTATATTCTTCATTAATGCACATTAACATCCATGGCTCCATGATGTGGCTATAGTAGATCCATTACAATTGTAGAGATATCCTATATCTTTTATATTGAATTCAAGATATACAACATACATCACAACAAATCCTTATTGACGAGGGTTTTTACAAGAAAGGTGAATATTTATATTTACATTTATCATTTATGATTAATTCCTTAACTTAGGGCTTGACCAAGGAAATACCTCCCCCAAAAAAATCCCTAAAACTCTTCTTTTCAATATTGATTTGCAGGATATCGGTGAAACATTTATGGATCTAAAACCTAATTTTTGGGAGTTTTGTAGAGGTCAGTTTTGGATCATTGGACTATGCCAACCTATTTGTAGGATGTCTTCCCAAGTTTCCCTATTCCTTTAGTCTTTTTTGTCTAGGAGATTTATAGGTTTTGTTCCTTTTGTCATTTTTATTATAATTTCCATAGACAAATATTTAGAAATAGTTTAGCTCTGCATATTTTGGAGCAAAAATACATCCTCCTCTATGCATTTCAATGTGCTTATTTTATATTGTATTTCCATTCTTATCTTTACCCTAGATCTATATCTTAATTAGGCTAATTGTATACACAAAGCATATATATTTGCATTATTTAAGGAATTAGTTCAATTTCACGTTCACATTATCTTATAAAGGGCCAAAGATTACATTACCTTCTATTACACTCCCCTTTATAATTTAGATTTAGTATTAGCACCCTTCTTCCTTTGGGTTCTATCTAATCTAATTTGGATCATAAGTGTAATTATATTGGAAAATTTCCCTCTTTCCCTTTCATAAATATTTGAATGTCCTAGTGATCTAGAACTATGGAGACCTACAACCCTATTAAAGTGTCTCCCTTCCCCCCCTAAATAGTAATCATCTAGTTCCTTTTTTCTTTCCTCATCATTTATGTTTAATGTTCATCAAATCTAATCTATTTGCATGCATGAGAAACATAATGCTCGAACACAATGATTTGGTGACCTAGAAACCTTCCAAATAGAAAGTAAAATTGGGGTGGGGATGATTCCCACAAAAATTCAATACTACACCATAAAGTGTGCTGGTTAAGGCTTACATTGATCATTTATGATTATTTTCCCTATTAGGAGCAATTAGGACTTCTAGGTCCACCTTGTTAGAGGTTTTACAAACACACAACAGTATGCACTCTATTAAGAGATTTGAGAAAAGAGTGTTAAGTCTACCTTGTTAAAGGATTTGAAATGGTTTTACCTGTTAGGATGACGTAGTAGATCTATGACTTACAACTAAATTGATAATAGAGATTACTTGAAGTACTAATCACCTTTATGTGATGGATTTTTCTTTTGCTACTCCTTTACTGATATGGCCTTATAATACACTTTGTCTATTGTTGATTCACATTTACATGCTTCTTTTACACATTATTGTTACACTTGGATATGATACAATACATTACATATATATATATATATATATATATATATATATATATATATATATATATATATATATATATATCCAATTTACATGATTACAAAGTCGGCCATCATACAAGTTAACACCAATATTATAAAGTCGGCCCATATGTAGATACTCAAGTTCTAAAAACTAACTTGGTGAAGTTTTGATACTTGTCATCCACTATCATTACTCAAAATTGTCATGCACTTGATAGAAGTAGAAGCTTGGTCCATAGTAATCACTTCAATGTAGTCTTGAACTCAGTCTACACTAGTGACTTGATAGATACTGTGTAACTTGGTATAAATTGAATTACATGTTTACCATGATTGCACTTAGTAAACACTAATCTCCATATACCTTAGTTAACATTGGCTTCACTTTATATGAACTACTAGCTCAATAGAAACTACAAAGCTTGGTAACCACTAAAATGCTTGGGTTGAATTGTTAGACTTCATACTAACTGAATTCACTTGGTAACCATTGGAATGCTTGGGTTGAACTATAGTGCTCGATAGCTACTAAAATACATGGAAAATACTTGTAACCTATTCAATGAGCTCAGTAGCCATACAAAATCTAAATAATTTTTGTCATTAATAACAAACTTGACTAATATGTCAACAATCTCCCCCTTGACATTAGTGACAAAAACATTTATTAGCCAAAACTTGTATACATCACCATGTGATACTGGCTTGGTAGAATATATTGTTTTGAGATTTTTCAAAATTTATCTTTGTAAGTATATACAGTATACTATATCTACAAAATTCTTCTATGTTATATACATTTTCTCCTTTGCATGATTCACCTCCATACAATAGACATAGCATAACAAGTATCTCTCACCATATATAGCATATTAAGTGTCTCTCCCCCTTTTTGACAATAATGCCAATGATTTTTTTAGAACTTATTTACATGGAGACACCAAAATGAGAAAGAAAATCAAAATGTACCTTAAGAATGAGTGATAAGGTCTTATCACAATTTTCTTGCAAAACTTTGCAAGTATGTAGAGAAACTTGCACTTCAACAGATAGTTGTATCATGTGATCTGCAATAGAGAAGTTGTTGTTATTGATCAATGTTTTTGAATGAACAATATGCTTTTGCATTGTATCCATGATGGGAAGGATCATATTCTAAATATCTATCAGTGTAGACTAGATCCTTGCTTCTTCTCTCAACAACTCTGCCTACATATCTAACAAGAATCTGATTTTCATATGATGCACAGAGCTTGAACTAGAGTCAAGTTGAAATTGTTGTGCACTAGCCTTCAGATCTTCATCAATCTTTGTTAGTTTTCTCTTTATCTCCTTTATGAACTCAGTAACATCACATAACTTCACCAAAAGTGATGTTGCATTGGTGCAAGAGGTTTCAAGATTGGGAAAAATTGAGGAAAGCTCAACTTGTTGAATGGTAATGTGCTCAAGCACTGTATTATCAAATTTATTTTCTGCTTTCTCAATTAATCTATCTTGACCACTAGAGTCCTCATTAAACTTTTGGATTTCCTCTTCTAATTTCAATAAAATAGGTTGATAAGTATCAACCTCAATACCTATAGACGCAGACAAAATATTCTTATCATCATCAATAATTTTATATTCTCTATCTCTCTCCTCTCTCAATTTCTTCTGCCTTGCCTTCTTTTGGAGTAGTTCACCAACTATATGCATTTGATCCATAATGAGATTATCAAAGGCCCATTTGGGAATTTCAATCTCCTCATCTAGGTCTACATCCTCCTCTATCTCCTTTCTTGTACTCAAAAATCTTGTACTTGGTTGAGCCTTAGGTTCAACTATCCTTGTACTTTATGCCTTTAAATCTGATATGGAAACAATAGTAGAGATAGTAGGACTAGTAGTGAAAAATTTTATAGTGCCAAAAAATGGAATACTAACCGATATGCTTACTGAATTCAAAATTGAAGTACTTACAGAAGTATCCAAAACTGTAGTAGCCAAAATTGTAGTACTTACTGTAGAAGAGCACAAAATTGTAGAAGCCATTGTACTCATTGTTGATGACTACAACTCAGGATTTGAAGAAGAGGGAGGTTGTAGCTCAATAGATGAAGTGGTAGTCACTTCTATCATTGATGTGCTAAGTTGTGTGGGGGCGAAGAGTGATTGGATGTTTGAAGTACCTGTAGTTATCATAATCAAACTTGTTGAAGCTATCTCTGAGCTTGATGTAGCACTTGGTTTGCTTGGAGAGTGAGGAAATGAGGCAATAACTATAGCTACTATCTTCATAGGGTTAGTCTCCTTATCATCTTGTTTGTCTTCCTCCATATCTTCTTCCTCTTTATCTTCTTCAACTTATTCATTGTCAAAATGTGTGGGCTCAGTGTAAGTTTCTTCTTCCTCATCATCACTATCATCATTCGTAACTTCTATTGGGAAGTCACTTTGTTTATGCAAGTGATAAACATTCTTCCATATGCTTGTGGCACTCTTAACCACATGCTCTATATCCTTGATCAAAATTAAACAAGTATTAAATTAAAGAGTCATCTTATCTTCATTTTTCTTTAAGGACTCTTTTACCTTAGCATCTATCATGCTAAGTAGCAACTACCTCTGGGTTTGTGCATAAATATCTTTTGTTGTTTGTATTGCAAAGTCCCATCTTGTCTTAATTTTCTCTAATAATTCATTAGAGGTTTGGGAGGCTATCTGATCTGGTGAATACTTCCATTTTCCCATTTTGGTTAATACTAGTTCTTCAACTTGTTTCTTTTCTACATTTGATCATGTTTCATACTTCAAGGATTTGAATTTTTTTATACCTGCACCTTCTTCCAGTTGTTTCAATTTTTCTTGGAAGGTGGGAAGAGGTTTGCTAAAGACAATTTCACTGCCTTTCTTCCTAGACCTCCATGTAAAAACTACAGTGGATGGCTTAGGTGGCTTGGTGATTATCACCTTGCCTTTCTTCTTCAAGGGTTCTTCTTCCTTTTCAAAATCATCCTCTACCTCTTCAACATCTTCACCTTTACCCTCTGTCAACATAAGAGGTGTGCTTGTTTTGATTTTACCTATCCTCCTCTTACCTTTGTTAACTGCCTGTGGAAGCTTAATTTCAAGCTCTATTCTTGCCTTGGCCTCATTGTATATTCCAAAGTATGGTGCCTTAGGATCAATAGGCTCATTCACCAGGGCTTCAATAATATCCTTAGTTTTATCAATGTTCACCTCATAGGGAAGAGGTTTCACCCATACAACTCTGGCTCTCACCACTTGAATGTAGACTCTATCACTGTCTACCATGAAAAAAAATCATTTTTGTAATCTTCTACCAATTTCTTGGGTATCCTGAATCTATTATTCATTTTCTCCTTGAAGACATTAAAATAGTTATTCATAATGCTAACAAAATTCTCTACCATTTCAAAAATATATTCATTAATCTAATAAAATATTGGCACATCTTTTCTCCATACTAACATACCTTTTGAAGGGAAAAACTTTTGAATGTAGAAAAATAAGCAATTCAACAAAGAACCAAATTTGCAAAGGTTGTTCTTTGAAGTTCTAATACTTTCCATGTTTTTTTTGAATTGCTTCAACAATAGATCTGTAAGGTCATATGACAGATTGTTCTTCACAACCTTGTATGCCAAGTCAATAGCTTCACATGACACACTATTGAGATGCCTTGAACTATAAATCTTGTGGGCTATTACATGGATACCAAATTTTAGTTTTGCATCAATTACACTACTAATTTCATACCTCTATCCTCCACTCAACTAGGGTTTTCTTTTCCAACTCCTCCCGACCTAGAGTTTTAGTTACTTTGGCCTTGGTGAGCATGGGAAGACCAATAATGTGATGAATCATCTGCTTGGTGATTACAATTGGTTGCTCAAGTCATAACTAACCATTGTAAAATTGGCTAAGGATGTATCTAATCCATTTTATTTAAAAGCTTTGGTGTAGGTGAGGAATGTGGGTTAAACCCTTGTCTTCCAAATTTTTATGCTTAGGTTTAAGAATCCCATTCAAACACAATTCACCTAGGGAATCATCCATTTCTATGGTTCCAATTTCTTGAATTGCACACTTAAAATGAGTTTAGATGTCATTAATGAGAAGTACCTTTGGAGGAATCTATGATTGCACTCTATTTGGGTCAAGGGTTTTAGTGATAGTCGACACAAGTTTGAAATTAGGTGCTTTCCATTATACTCCTCAGACCAACATTTTTGACCCTTTCCTTTCTTTGCTACTATTTCTTGATGTAATGGCTACTCGGTAAGCTATAAACACTTTGAAGAACTTAGCTGCAATTTTTTCTCGAAGTCACTTGATCACTCTATAATTTGCTTCTTCGCAATAACACTTAAATTTCTTATTGAAAATGAATTTAATTTCCTACTTTTTGTTAAAATTTTACCATTAATGCTTGGCACTAAGGTAGCTATGATGACATCATGCTTGACATTATGCTCGATAGCTTGCCATCTACTATTCTATTGATTGCTTGGTGAAGGCTTCACAACTCGGTAATCAAACATGTTCTTATTACTCCTAACTTTTCTCAATAGAGTCCATGACTCAACCTTGCTCAGTAGAGAGGTCAACTTAGTGATAACTAATAATGGTCTCTCTTGATGATCCTTTTGTATCTTGAATATTGATTTGGATCTTTACTTCCTTTCAATTGGAACTATTTGGATGGGATCTTGACAACATAGTTCTAGTTCTTCCTTAAGAACTTATTTGGAAATGGTGGAGTCGTCCACTTCTTGAGTGACATGACTATCATTGCTTGAACTAGCATGCTCAATATATTTAGGAATCCATTTTTGTCTCATCTACTTTTGAATGTTATCTGCTTTTGCTTTCTTCTCATCTTTAACTCTACCTGTATTCATGCAATTTTTGACTAGATGACCAAGTTTAGTACAAGTAAAACATCTTATGGTGGCATCTCTCTTCCTTGTGTGATGTTTAACATAGTTCATGCCAATCTGTCCATATCCTCCATAGTAATGACATCTATACCAAGTGTTGTAATCCCAACCGAATATTGCTTCCACAATTTGTTCTGTTGAATTAAATGACTTAGATCTGCATTTAGATGCCTTATGACCTTGTTTCTTGCATTTATGACACTTGCCCTTAAATTTTGGTTTTTCTTTGCATTCATTAGCCTTGTGGCCATGCTGATTGCAATTGTAGCATTTACTATTGAATTTTTATTTACCGTTACTCCAACATTTTTTTGATGTATGACCTATCTTACCATAGTCATTGCAAGTAGGTATTTTATTCCTTTGACCACCTTGTTCAGACGATTCACCTTCTTCTTTGTATCCAATTCTTGTTTTACCTTTTTGTCTATAGAGATTATTCTCATTCAATTGATTTAATTGATTCATGTATGTTTGAGATTTCATCATTCTTTCATTGATTTTCCTTTCAATGTTTAGGTCAATTTTCAATCTTTCACTAATTTGCTTTTTAGATCTCAGCTCATTTCTAATTCTTTCATTGATTTGTCTTTCCAAATTTAGATCATTTCTTAATCTTTCATTGATATGTCTTTGGCTCATGATTTCCTCATTTACATTGGAGATTTGATCCATAAAATCTGCATGTTGAAGGGATTGGTTCTAGATCTCATTGTTTCTTCCATCCATTTTTTCTTTCATCTTGTTCCTCTATTTCAAGATTTCACATAACCTTACTTACTGAATTTCTTGTTCTCTTTTAAGCTTTTTCTTCTTGCAGGGAACCATTTTTCTCTAAGAGTTCTTTGATTACATCATTTTCTTCATATGAACTACTTAAAGGGAAAAAATCTTCAATTCTTTCTTCAATATAGTGATGATCATTCATTTAATTTGCAAGTTCCTTCCTTTTCAGGGATTGGGAAAGTTGCACCTTAGTTTTCTTGAGTTGTGCAATGGCCATTTCTAGATCCAACTTTTCACTATCAATTGCCTTATCAAGTTTTAATATCTCCATATTCTTGATCTTTACTTAAGCTATTAAACTTTCTCCTAAGAACCACAAAGCTCTAATACTGATTGTTGGAAATATTCAAGACTAGCTAGGTTACTAAGAAGGGAAGGGTGAATCAGTAACCTCAAAAACTTTATCAGATTTAGATCTTAATTGTAATAATCCAATTGCCATTTATTTCATCAAATCTGATCTATTTGCATGCATGAGAAACATAAAACATTCATAATGCTTGAACACAATGATTTGTTGACCCAAAAACCTTCCAAATAGAAAGTAAAACTAAGGTAGGGATGATACCCATAAAACTTCAATATTGCAGCATAAAGTTGGCCAGTTAAGGCTTACATTGATCACTTCTGCTGATCTACCCTATTAGGAGTAATTAGGACTAAAAGGTCCACCTTATTAGAGGTTTTACAAACACACAATGAAGTATGCACTCTATTAAGAGATTTGAGGAAAGATTGTTAAGTCTACCTTGTTAAAGGATTTGAATTGGTTTCACTATTAGGATGAAGCAATAGATCTCCAAGTTACAACTAAATTTCTGATAGAGATTCCTTAAAGTACTAATCACCTTTGTGTGAGGGATTTTTCTTTTGCTGGTCCTTTATTGATATGGCCTTATAATACACTTTGTCTACTACTGATTCACATTTGCATGCTTCTTTTTCACATTATTGTCACACTTGAATATGATATAATACGTTACATATATATCAATCCAATTTACATAATTATAAAGGCATCCATCATACAAGTTAACACCAAAATTACAAATTTGTCCCATATGTAGATACTCAGGTTCTAAAAACTAGCTTGGTGAAGTTCTAATACTCAACGTCCATTGTCATTACTCGGCATCATCATGCAGTTGGTAAAAGTAGAAGCTCGGTCCATACTAATTACTTCAATGTAGTCTTGAACTCGATCTATACTAGTGACTCGGTAGACACTGTGTAACTTAGTATAAATTGAATTACTTGTTTACCATGACTACACTCGGTAAACACTAATCTCCATACAGCTCAATTAACATCGGTTTCACTTTACATGAACTACTAGCTTGGTAGAAACTACAAAGCTTAGTAACCACTAGAATGCTCAAGTTGAACTGTTAGACTTCATACTGACTCAATTCACTTGGTAACCACTGGAATGCTTGGGTTGAACTGTAGTGCTTCATGGCTACTAAAATAAATGGCAAACACTTGTAGACTATTCAATGAGCTCAGTAGCCATACAAAATCTGAATAAGTATTATCACTAATAACAAACTTGGCTGATATGTCAACACACTTTAAGAATCAAATTTACCATTCCTTGCATCTTTATGAATGTAAAATCTACTTATAAATATATTGAAACAACTCACATTAGATGTATGACTATAGCAGAATTTGTAAGGTATTTTGTTTGTTCCTTTCTTTTGTTGAACTTGGTTGAGAGTTTAAATTACAGTGCTAATGGATTCTCTCTAGAATATTTGAGAATTAATGTTCTTGAACAATCAACAATTGATTTGTTCCTTCTTTTAGCAATCCCATTATTTTGTGTTGTCCTCTATAAGATCTCAAACATTTTAATTGTTTTCTAGTCTCTTTTTCAACTCTATCTTTATACTATTTGAACATATCAAAAGCATGTGACTTCAACTTCATAAATATAACTGTGATCATCCTAGGATAATTATCAACAAATAGTATGAAATATTTGTCACCATAATAAATTTCTACTCTCATTGATCCACACAAATGAGTATGCACTAATTCTAAAATAGCAATAGAAGTATATGTTTTACTTGAAAAGATTGACTTGGTCATCTTAGTGAGCTAACATTGTTTGCACATAGCATTATTAGGTTTATGAAAATTTGGTAAGCCTCTAACTCTTCTCTTTCTACTGAATTTTCCCATATTATCAAAATTGAAATGACATAACCTCTTATGCCTCAATCATAAATCTTCAACCCTTGAAAATAGACATGTATCAATTGTGGGGTCAAGATAAAATGGATTACCTTTAGTTTTCTCAGCACTACCAATCATATTACCATCATCATCATAGATCTTGACCTTCCTATTTTGAAATTCCATCACGTGCCTTCTATTATTCAATTGAGTAACACTCAATAGATTATATTTTAGTCCTTGCACCCAATATGCATCATCACATTTGATCTTATCATTCAACATAAATGAACCTCTACCTTTCACTAGACATGGAATATCATTCCTTAATTTGACACTTCCACCATCACATTCTTCAAAATTTTCAAACATACTAATGTCACCAATCATATAATATGAGCATCCACTATCAACTATCCATGTATCATTCTTACTAATATGTTAAATAAGAGAGTTATCATCCTCATGTCACTCCTCGCTAGGGTCTTCTTTAAGACCAATATGCACCACTTCTACTACATCTTTCTCATCTTCAGTATCTAACTCAGTGTGCTCTTCCTTAGCAATGGAGCATGATTTCTTCCCTTTGTCATTGTAGTCTTTTTTTTGTCTATACTTGTGGTCCTTCTTATCATTTATGTTACTATTTCTTTTGTTAAGAAAGCTTGCAACAATATGACCTATTTCATTGCACTTAAAATGTATCAGAGGTAATTTACCTTTGCATTTACCTTTACCTCTTGGTAACGTCTTTAAAAAAAATTCTTCAATGTCATCCATGTCATCTTCTGATTCTAACTCACTTTCATCTTTTCTTGTCATTTCTTTCTTGGAAGTACCAATGGTCAAAGAATTCATGAAAGAATTCCCAATTATAAGCCAACTATTGTCAAAATTTCTTAACTCAAACACTATCAAACAACCAACCAAACCATCAAGAGTAAGGACATTACTAGGCATAGCTCTAACTTTCTAAAATGTAGAAACTTCAATAGCATAGATAGGTAAGAGATTTTTGAGAACCTTGCTTACAACTTTAATATTACTGGTGACTCCTACAACATCTTTAATTTCACTCACAACTTCCTTGATTCAATTCACATACTGCACAACATTATCACTTTCATTTATTCTCATGTCATCATATTTTCCTCTCAAAATTTTTGCTATTTCTCTCTATTCATTCTCATAGCCACCATGTACAAGTGCCAACTTGACCCACATTTGTTTAGCATTATCATATTTCTTGATATCATCAAACTCAACATCATTGATGGTAGATGCAATCTCAATCATTACACTATTATTTTCTTTCTTCTGTGTCATCTCTTCTACATGTTAAGTAACATAGATCATATCTGCAAATGTAATTATATTTCCATTTTTATAGATTTATTTCAAATGAATATTTGGACCTCATATAAGTATGAGAGGAGAAATGTCTTAAGAGATATGTCTCCAAGGTCTAAACATCATTAGTTAGTGTAAAATAATATAACTAACCATATGTATAATACATACATTATTATATATATATAATTAATATAATGTAATATGTGTTATATATATATATATATATATATATATATATATATATATATATATATATATATATATATATATATATATAAAGGAATATTTATATTATCATCAATAATGAAACTCATGATCATATCAATGTGACTATAACTACAAACTTAACACTCTCTCTTAGTTAGAAAGGATTGATGATGAACATATTATGTTCTTGAGTATACAAAGAGATATCATCTCAATATTATATTCCTAGAATGGCATAGTTAAGAATATAAATATAAATCTATCAACACAAAGACATATATTATATATGGAATTTGCTACAATTCATAATGAGACTAAATTTCTCAACACTTTTCCTTTTAGCAAGGAGGGAAATTATATGATTACTATAATTTCAATATAAGTTTGAATACCACTTTAAGTGTGGTCTATAATAGATTTAAGTTATGGTGTCCGGCAATATCTGACTCAAAGAACCATAACAATTTTTGTGATGTTTGACAAAATCTAGCCTAATAACCATGCTGGATATCAATGTGTTTGGCAAAATCAGGCCTATAACAATGACACCAATAATTTTCATGATGTCTAACAAAATCTAGGTTATAATCATGATAGATATCAATGTGTTTGGCAGAATCTAGCATATAACAATGACACCAATAATTTTTATGATGTTTGACAAAATCTGGCCTATAATCATGATGGATATCAATGTGTTCAGTAGAATCTGGCCTATAACTATGACACCAATAATTTTCATGATGTCTGGAAAAATATGGCCTATAATCATGATGGATATCAATGTTTCTGGTAGAATTTGGCATATAACAATGATACCAATAACCTTCAATACTTTTGGTATTAAAGATTGGTCATCTATTGATAAGATCATCACCTTACAATAGTTCCCTTTTGTTCATTATCATAACTTCTAGTACAATGAGACAACAACTTACTAGAGCTTGTTATGATAACAAGTCCAGTTATTGATAAGATCATCACTTTTTAATAAGTCCCCTCTAAATATATACATCAATGAAAGATCTTCATCTTTCACGAGATAACTACAATAGCATCATGTAACTTAACTCATGTGATATCCACCATAAACCAAATCAGAGGGTGGACCCACCATAGCTACTACTAGAGGGTGGAATAGAGGGTTTTCACCTCATACTTCTCTTTCATAGAGAAGAGTGCATTACGAAGAATTTCTCTTAGAACTTCACCTCATAGAAAAACTATCATCTACAAAGTATTGCATCTCAAATTTTCTCCCTCTAAACATTGATCCTAGGAAATTAGGTCCTCTAGTTACTTAGAAAAAAACTCTTTCCCCAAGGATTCTTCTTAGATTCACTTTGAATTTGATATCAACTTTCTAATCTTCTAGGGATAAGTCATCACTTCCTCATGATGTACATCAGAGTAGGCCCATCAACATCATGAATCACACACATGTATTTCTAGACTCCTTCTAAGTATCAATCTTCTAAGCTCCTATGTTACCTTAGAAGTGTCATACACCCTCTTGATGTAGAAAGATCTCATAATCTCAATTGTCAAAGATGTTTGATTGAAGAGCCTCACTTTATCCATCTTGATCGTCAGGTTCTTTGGAGCTACTATCATTAGATTGAGTCTGCACAATATTTGGTAGCATGTGTAAAGTATCAACCTTATTTTCTTGTAAGAACATCCTCAAACATAAAGGAAAATATCAAGGTAAAAAAATCTTATATTATGTGTAGAGTGACAAATAAGTGAGAGACAACAATGAGTAGATAAATGTAAAATATAAGAATACTTACCTGCACACAAAGATTCAAAAATTATCTTCTTAGATTATTTGAGAATGGAACATCTCCCCTCTAAAGAAGGTTCAAGTGGGAAAGGTACAAATAAGAGAGACAATAATGAGTAGATAAATGTAAAAGATAAGAATAGTTATCTGCACATGAAGATTCAGAAATTGTCTTCTTAGATTATTTGAGAATGGAACATCTCCCCTCTAAATAAGGTTTAGGAGAGAAAGGAACATTGACTATTATTCCCCCAATAATGTTAAATTCCCACACATTCCATGTTATAGAGTTTTTAGTCACTATTTAATCCCTTATACTTCTTGGTTTTCCCTTTTAAATGATAGAATATGAGGTCTTCATAGGCCATGTTATTGACCATCACTTAGACCATCTATGTACTAAATTTATAGATTGTCTCCCCTCTCTAATATGACAAAGAAGATGGATCCAAACATGAACAACCACCATTGAATATTTTGACCTTGCTAAGTCATAGCTTATTAGGAATTTTCACCATATAACAATTGCTAAGTGCTCAAAGTAATGTATTTTTCAGATGAAGTAACGACAAGCTTACACACAACAATCCCACAAAGTATTGTGTAAGCTTCTGCAACCAAAGGTTGTCAACTCAAAATAGATTGTACAAAAAATATATCATGACCTTGTCTAGAAATCACTATCCTCTTTCATGTGGAAAACATATTGGAATTGTTGTGTTCATTGACTTGTCACTAATGCTAAATTCATGTGCCTTCTTTAATATTTCATGAATTGTGACAACAAGCTTCTCATCAAACCTCTTCTTGAGCATACTACCACCTTGATTTACCTTGAAATTATAATAACCACAAATATTATAGGATGAGGCTATAATGTTCCCTTCTCAAATGATAATGTGGACCTCTATGATATGAGATACGTACAACATAGGCATACCTTAGAAGTGCTACCATTGGTGAATTTTATTGTGATGAATGTCGATGATGTGGAACTTTTTAATTCACAAATATGTTAAAGTTTTTTATTTGTTTTACTATCATCAAAGACACTCAACACAAATGGAGAGCCCCTACATAAGGGATAACATAAATTACCAAACTATAAGTATTTACATGCCTGTAGCTACATTTCAAGCTCATACACTCTTATTAATACTTGCTAATATGATTTGATTCAACTGTCATCATTAGTCCAGTGGATATATAGTACTTAAATCTTTACACATATTCCAAAAATAATAATTTACTAATATCTTTTTTAGATGACTTATTCCTTCATTTTTGATATATACATAGTATCCATCAAATGTAATGCAGAAAGATGCTTCTGTAGTGATTCACTTTAGTTGATCTCTGATCCTTGATATCACCTCTCTTCTTCATCTTTTATCAGATCATGAAGAATTTGTTCTCAATAATGAATGCAGTCTTATCATTTTAAATGATAATAATATTTATTATGCCCTTCTCATCAAAGTATTTGTTGCATGTCTATGTGTTGGTCTAAAAATTGTGATTTGAATGCCCATCACTTATTATAGAACAAAATTGCATTTTACTTTAATCAAATGCATTCATTTATTAATGTTTTCCTCAATGTCATAACTCACCTTGATGTTATGTCATTTGGAAACCCGAAGCAACCCTCACTTGCTCCCTCTCCAACCAAGACACAACCTTTAGATTTAACTCAATTTTCTTATATTAAAGATCTGCAAGTTGATTTGATGGTCACGATGATATCTCCATAATTGGATTGTCAATCTTAATCATGATAGTAAAAGTGATTTGTATCTCAAAGGAGAAGCTCTTGTAAAAACCTTCTCATTGGATGAGCTTGGAGTTGTTTTCTAGAATCTTATCTGAGGAAAACTATACTTTGTTATGACATGCAACCATTGGATCACCACATATATAAATATGTTTATGATTCACTTCATTCATAGATTTTCAAACTCCATTTTTGCTGTATCATTTTATATCTTTTTGCTTTGATTTTTTCATTGATTTAATTTCTTCCATTGGAATGTGTTATTCTACCCAGCTCCCTGATGATATAGCATCACAAATATCTTGAGACCGAGTTATTGAATATTTTGAGACTTAACTTTGATTCTGGCCTTTGGATGCAAATCGTTGCCTATAGACCAAAATAATGGATATAAAAAATGTACTCCTTGGACAACTCTGCAAGGCTCATGAAATTTGTCTATCAGAATTCCATCTGGAAAGTCCCTTAACTAAATGACTACGCTTTCAAGATGGGCCCTTTAGCTAATGAATTTTATATTTCCAATGACTTGTGCTCACCCAGGTTTTGGTACCATTATCCTCTTAACTTTATCTTTGATGGTATGATCAATGCAACTATTGGTGTCAAAGATGATGAATAGATCTTGGCATGCATGTTGAATAATACAAAAAGTCAGGGAGAGAGAATGAAAAAATATATGTTCCAAGAACATGCATTTTAGCCTCTAGAAAAATATGGAGAGAAGAATCCAATTCATGCAAACATTCATAATTATCATATGCAAGCATCTCGGTGCAATCATTCAGCAACTTATAATTTTGGGATCTATCATAATGCAATGCCATGTTCAAGGAGGGGATGAGAAAATTCTATAAAATTGATTTAAAGTAGCCAATGCCACATAGGATACAATTTGTTGAAAATTACACCTTAGATCTAATTTTCTTTGAAATGAATAAACATATGACTCTCCATAATTGGTTTGGATGCTTATGAGTTTCAACTTGTATTCCTGAGACATTGATAGCCTCTCCAAAGAATCCTAAATTTCTCAAATATAATTGTTCCTCAAATTTTGCATGGTCATTCTAGTGTATATCTATAGTTGTCATGAATGCTGGTGATACTACTTTATAGAGTCAAATCAATGCCAGATGTATAAAGTAGAGACCAATGTATTCTCTTCATCACACTTGCAGCCTTGCTCTGATACCATGTTAAGTAACATGGATCATGTCTGCAAATATAATTATATTGCCATTGTTATATATATATATATATATATGTTTCAAATGCAAATTTGGATCGCATATAAGTACAAGAGAAGGAGACATGTCTAAACATCATTAGTTAGTATAAAACAATATAACTAACCATATGTATAATACATAAATTATTATATATATAATTAATATAATATAACATATGTAATATATATATATAAAGGAATATTTATATTATCATCAATATATATATACACCATGGTCATAGGAGGGGTAGGAGCAACATATGCATTTTCTTATCATTGTATAGTATTGTCTCCAATTATAGATACATGTAGCCTTATTCTATTTTTTGTTGAGAAGGTGTTCTCCTTATTCAGCTTTGGTACCTCTCTCTTATTAATCTTTAACTGAAGCCCCTTCAAATTTCTTTCTTCAAGCACTCAACTCTAATACCAATTGTTAGATAACTTAGAGGAGGGGTGAATCAATTATATCAAGCTATCCTACTAGCCTTTAAAACATTTTAGTACCAATTTTGACTTCATAAACTCTCATATCAATAATTTGATAACCATATTTAGCTTCTTAAATCAAACTTATATCAACTTTACTTCAAACTGTTATCTCATTGTTCTTACTATAGATGCTTAAAATCATCCCTAAAGACTATATTAATTTATTTAATATTGTCCATGACATTGTAATTAATTATTAATTAATTAATTATATTGGTCACATTCTTCTACTTATTTAATTAAATTAAATAATTTCATTCTCCTAAGTATTTAAATTTAATTTAAATACACTTAGTCCTAATGTGTTAAATTAATTTAACACATGATCCTCCGTGTTTCTCCTTTTTAAATAAATTTTATTTATTTAAATCTCCACATCCCATTAATTCTTCTAAACCTATGATTAAATTAAATCTTATTTAATTTAATCTTAAGCCTAGCCTAAAACCTAAACTACACCCATCATTTTCATCCTTTTAAGCCTACTTCTTCTCTAATCTCACTTAATCATCTTAATCTCTTTCCTAATCCCCCTCATTAGCCTAAGTGTGTGCTCACACATGTGTGAGAAGGCATGCCTACACACTCGCTTTTTCACTTTTGTCTCTCACTCTTCTTCTCAAGTTTTCCCACACATGTGTGAGCAAACTTTGAATTTTTGACTATTTGCATGGCTTGCATGTCACCTTATGTGGCACCTATATGGATGCCACCTCACCAAGCCCTCCCTCAAGCCTATAAGTAGAGGCCTTGTCTCAAGCATTTGCATCTCTCATTATTGTATTGTTATCATGTTGGTTTGAGATTTGAGTTTTCATTATAGTTGAGCTTCCATGCTAGTTTGAGCTTTCATAACAGCATTCATGGTAATTTTCATGGTGATTTCTAAATGCATAGTAACCATTTGGTAGCTAGTTTAGCTTTTCATTTGCATTATTAGTCTATTTTACTTATGCATTCACATTTCCTTTGCATTTACATGTTAGTGTAGCTTACATACTTAGTTTCCTTGGTTGCATTTCATTTTCATCTTTGAATGCCTTCAAGTATGGCTTTCACCATAGCCATTTCTTGAAGTTTTCTTTATCTCATGTAGCTTAGGTTCATATTTCATCATCACTCACATTTTCACATCCACATTCAAGAGATTCACTACATTGTTGTGTTTGAGAAAGCACACCAAACATACCTCACATCCTAAGACACCAACAAGGCCTCTCATGGGTGTTTGTGTTGAGTTGTAGAGGTTGTTAGAGGATTGGGTTTGTTGGGTTCTTAGAGTAGCAAAACTCAAGCAAGCATTAGTTAGTTAATTTTCTTTCATTTTGATGAGTCTTTGATGCATATTTGGAGTTTTTAACTATTGTTTGTTTGTTAATTCATGCTCCAAACAGGTCACATTTTCTAGCACACATTTTGGCATGCCCAGTAGGACCCACGTCCCTGATTTCATTTCACAAATCTACAAACAAAACCTTGTTCAGCCATAGAAATCCTCACACTATCATCTCCGTGAGCCACAACGTCATTTGAGATAGTCATCTACGCAAATCAATGTTTGTGCAGACTAGCATCTTTGCTTACTAGCATCTTCGTTGCAGCTTAAACTACTCACTTTTACCATAGGAAACCTTATTTTAGCATCTGTGTAGGAAAATATTTTTTCATCTAGGTTTCCACATTGTCGTCTGTGAAGTTTTTTTTATCATCTGCAAATACCAGTCTGTCATCCATGTATTGTATGGATCCTAGTTTGTCGTCTGTGACTTTTAGTGTCTCTACATTTTACATTGTCGTCTGTGTCTGACATAGTGCCACATCACCACAAAACATATTGAATTTTCCTCTGTCATATGCAAGATTTTTCGTCTATGAATTCAAGCATCTCCATATTTTCTCATCTGCAAGTTTTAGCATCTTCACCTACAAATTGTCGTCTGTGCCTGTAGATAGAGTTGCCCAAATTTTTTAAATTATTTTTGCTAACTGGTGACTTGCAAGTTTTTACTAACAGTTTTTCATGCAGAGAGTTAACTTTGAAAACTTAAAAAATAAAACCAATAGTGATTTTCATCACTAAGAGAATTTGAAGTGATTTTTATCACTTAGACTCAAAAGTTAATGAACTTGTATGGTTTAATCACTTTCATTTGAATTGATGAATGTTAGCATAGAAAAAATTTAGATGTGATACTTAAAATTGACATGAATGTTAACTTAGTAACTAACATTTGGACTTGGTGCTTAAAATTGACATGAATGCTTAGGGTAGAAACAACATTTGAATTTGGTGCATAAAAAGAACTCACACTATCTTAAATGCCTTAAGGGATAATGGACATGTATGCCTAGGCTAGAGAACATTTAGAATTGGTTTTTAAAATTGACATGTATGCCTAGCCTAGAACACATTTAGATTTGGTGCTTAAAATGAAGTCACACACTCTTGAATGCCTTAAAGTAAATTGACTTTATTTTTATCATTTCATTTACACACACTCGCTTTACTTTCTTATTGACGAATCCACATTTTTCATTTACATTGATACCATTTCAAGTTGGAAAGAACCTTGCATATTTTAATCACGTAAGTCTTCAACTAGATAGAAAACTTAAAGCTTCATTGGGAAAGAACGCATGTCTTTTAAAACCTAAGGCCACTTACGTATTCTCTCCCCTCGCACCTTCAAGTGATCTTGGGTGCATAAGAAATAAGTGGTCTTTTTTTTCTTTTTTAGGAGGTCTACTTGGAGATTTCATCATCCCTTGGGATGACCTCAACTCCAGTGTTCTAGCGGAGTATAAATAGCGGGAGGTGAATCAAAAGACACCTCTCTTGGAAGAAAAATATTGTCACTCTTAGCTAAGCCCCAAAGACCTTTATACCTTTGGGAAGTGAAGGAGGAGATTTGGGTTACCATCTCCCCCTGGCTGTGTGGTAGTATTTTCTTTCATCTACAGATTTGGGCCTCACGTACCTTGTGTATATCGAGGAAGCCCCTTAGATAAGCCTTGTTCATCCTAGTGGTAGCCTTATTAAGATTGTCGGCATGTTCAACATGCATGTTCAAACATTCAAAACCTAAGCCAAACATCAAACAAGTTCTAAAATGAGTGAAATTGTGAGGTAACCTTTCATTGAGTGAAATAGTGGTAAGTGAGGTCTTCTTGACTTAGGGTTATTTTCAATAGTCTTACATTGAAATTGGTTGAGCCTAGTTAACTCTTGTTATAAAGTTTATGGGTGCTTAAAATTTGGGTCTTGTTTTATTCCTGCCATGACTAATAAAGTCCACCAAGTCAAGCATAAGAAAGTGAAATTGTCTAAACCACCCATCTACAAGGAAAGGAAGAACCTAGCACATGATGAAAAATAATTCTAATATGCTATCAAAGACATCTAAAAGGAAGAATCTAGGCAAGACTATTATGATAGAATTGAATACAATGGAAAACTTTGAAATTGGTCTGGCTTCTCCGGAGTGAACCCAAGGTTTTTATTTCCAATGAAAAAGGATTGAGTTAACTACATAAGTGACCATAATATCTTCCATTTTCTATATCTACCTCCATTTTCCAAACTCTTAGTCTTCCATTTTCAAAATTTTCTTCTAGAGAGCTTAAACCTTAAAACATCTTTTGAAATTGTGATGCTAGACTTTTTATCCATAAGAAAACATTTATCTTAATTACACTTACTTATTTGGGATCACAAGTCCATCTCCAAATAGTGAGTAATCAATTTGGTGTCCTATGTTTCCTAAAGATTAGTTGACTATCTTTGGTAGGATAAAGATACTATTATCCTCTAATCAAACTTTGTTTGCTAAACCAAGGTCTTTTGTCCACACTTGGGTAGTTGGCCCTTTAATCACATAAGGTTAATAGCTCTCATCCTCATTTTTATTTTTCTTCCATAATCTTCCACCCATTGATTGGTCGCTATTGCATGGTACACACATGATCAAGAAGGTTCACATTTAATCCCATGTCACATTTGTGGGAATCATTGAGGCAATCAGAGATGGAGAATCCATTTCCTCCACTCACAACTTCATTAGGGAGCACAATTCCCTCTAGTTCGAACCTTGGTATGCCTAACTAGACATCTGCACAAGAACCAAAAGATCCCTTCCATAACACAACTTTGGGGGGTAATGACGAAGAAGTATACCAAGATGAAGATCCTATTGACCCCAATGATCTACCTAGTGTTGTTAGGACATTCCTTATGGATCCATACAATGTAGAAATGATGGAGAAATCCATTAGGGCAAACAAAATTGAGATATTCCTAAATTTGATCAAAGATGGTGTTAATGTTCCCCCAAGCTTTAATGAGAACACTTTGTTTAGACAAATTACAAAAGGTGGTGTTGCCGTATTGCCCACTTCCAATGCAGCTCCAACTTCTAGCAAAGGGAAAGAAACCATGGTGACAAATAGTAATATTCCTACATCTAGCACTTCCACACAATCCACATTCCAATTGAGTGCAAAACATATTCAACAAATCATTAGTGTCATACCCAATGTTACCACACATGCTAGTATTCCACAATCTACATTGACAACTTCAACTATGGGATGATTAGGCATTGGGCAAGTGCCTACTCAATCAATAGCAATTCTGACACAACCAATGCACTCCTCTTATTTACAAGTGTCAACAAGTATGGTAAAGACATCTGTGCCAATTCCTACAACTACATATCAATACATTGGCCAAAGTGGAGTACTTCCACCACCTCACACTACATTTGGGATTCCCTACAATTTAGGAGGTGGATTTATGAACTCCCAACAATTACAAGTGCAACCCTATCAATATTTGGCTCAACAATTCCAAAAATTATGAAATTTGGTCCTTAACATGAACAAAAAAGGGGTGAAGGATGTCTCTTTTGAGGAATTTTTTTCTTTTCCATTTGATAAGTCCATTAATATGGTACCATTTCCACCCAGTTTCAGAATTCCTAAATTTGATAAATATATAAGAGAGACATGCGTCGTCACTCATCTCAAGGAATTTTCCATTTTGTGCCAAGAAGTAGCCTACAGTGATGATTATCTTAAGAGCCTCTTTGCAAGAAGTCTTGGAGGTCCCACACAAGAATGGTTAATGAATTTACCTAAGGGCTCCTTTACTTCCTTCAATAATTTAACAAGAAATTTTATAGCACAATACTCTTACAACATTGAATATCATGCCTCATTAAGTGATTTGTGCAATACAAAGCAACAAAATGGTGAAACATTTGCCAACTTTCTACAGGGGTGGAGGCATCTTGCTAACCACATGCCCTACAAAATTGAGGATTCCCACCTTGTGGATATATTTATCAAGAATTTGATACCCAAAATGTCTTTCCACATGAAGATGGCTAGCGTTGAACACTTTGCCACTTTAGTCAAGAAGGGCAAGAATATTGAAAATGGACTTTTGGAAAAAGGTACCATTAAACATTATAATTCATCATCCTAACACAATGAGGCAAACAAAAATAGCAAACACAAATTCTATTCCAAGAACAAAGGTGTCATGCACGATGGTGTCACTGATGTCAAAAATCTTCAAGGAGGGAACAACAACAACTATCGTTACCAAAACAATAACAATTCGAACAATGACAATTAGCAATCTCACAATCAAACACAATTTTTCCCTTGCAACAACAATAATTATAACTGTGACTATGATCGCAATAGAAAGTTCACTAACTTTCATGAACCTTTGAAGGCCATATTTCAAAAACTAGTGGATCACAATTTGATGGTATTTCCTAACACACGACCCTTTGATGAGAACCAACCCAAATCAAAATGGTATAGGAAAAATGAATATTCCAAATACCACCGCATCAAAGGACATGACACAAACAAGTGTATCAAGCTCAAGATCTTCATTCAAAATCTTGTTGATGGTGGGGAAATTGAGATAGAAGGAGGTCCGGCCTCTAAAAATGCTAAATTGAAGATATTCCAAAAACCATTTTCTGATCACAACAATGATAACAACAATACCAACAATGTGAATCAAGATTCCACATCAAATGCATTACCTTATGATTATTCTACTAACCACATATCAAGATTTGACTCCTTATGTGGTAAGATAGAAACCAGCGATATATGTGGATTTGATTCCTTGTGTGGTCACATTGAAGAGGTAGACACTCATGTGAATACCCTTGTCCTACAAGCAATTGATTGTGATGCCACCACTCAATGAGGGAGACTTACTTTGCAAGCTGCCACTCTGAATCACACTAATTCGTTAATGCCACATGTGCCTACTATGCCATCCACTTCAAAAAGTCCCAATTCTCACTATGATGTGTTATCCTAGTTAGGTAAGACCCCTACACAAATATCCATTCTCGAGCTCCTTACCACATCACCCATCCATAAAGAGATCTTGGAGAAGGCTCTTTTAGAGTCTCGTGTTCCTGAAAACATTAACGCTTCCATATTCACTGCCATGATTAGAAACCTTGCCACCCAACAACATATTGTCTTCATAGATAAAGATTTCCAAGGTCCTAATCCCCACCATAATTTGTCACCCCACATTGAAGTCCTTATACAGTGACATAAGATTAAAAGAGTCCTTATAGATAATGGATCCAGTATGAATCTATGTAAATTGAAGATGATTCATTTATTTAGACTTCTAGAAGATCTCCTAGATTTCAATAAGATGATAAAAATCAAAGCCTATGATAAGAGGGAAAGAGAATCAAAAGGAGTTATCATGTTACCACTAAAGGTTGGACCAGCCATCATAAATACTGAATGCCACATCCTAGACTTGAATTTTCTATATAACATTTTTCTTGGTCGACCTTAGATACATACACTCAAAGTGGTCTCATCTACCTATCATCAATGCTTGAAATCCCCTCACCAAAGAAGAGAGGTCACAATCCAAGGGGATCCTACTCCTTTTTCATTTTGTGAAAGATTGGAAGGTGCACCAGCAAATTTTTGAGAAAATTTTTGTCGAATCAGTGAGTTTGCCAAAGTTATACCTAAGCCTCTCACCATAATAGAATCACCTTCCACAATAGTGCTACAGTTAGCCAATGATGATTCCAATTCCCACAAAGGAAAAGAGAAGGTGGGAGATACTAAGGTCAATACTATAGGGAAGAAGGTTACTTTTACTTATTTAGGAATGGGAGAGTATAAGTTTGAGAATGCCTTGTGTGTTGGACAACTGCCACTCTCCCATCGTTCCTTTGGAAAACCTTCACAATTGTCACCTCCTACCAACAAAGAGACTTTGCATATTAACAAGACAACATTTGAACATTGGGGTTCACTTAGTGATGAGCATATGGAATCTAATATTCTAGATTGGCTATACTATGACAAAAAAGATGAACCTATGGAGTTCCCCAAAGATAAGTATGTTAAGGCCCCTCACATTATCAAAAATATGGGATATCATGGTATTGGCCTTGGACCTAAAGAATATGGAATGAGATAACCCTTAGAGGCTAATAGCTATCCTAAAAGACATGTTTTGGGCTCCATCAAACCTAAGGTATCCTTTGCTAACAACTATTGTACGGTTGAACCTGATTCTGAGATTGAAGAGGAGGAATTTTTTGAAGTGTCTTTCCAATACATTAAGGATGACCTAGATAACTATGTCCACACCATTACCATAGATGACCTTTCATCCACCAACCCCGACATGATAGACTGGGACCTTCAAGATACACCACTAGCTCTCGATATCTATAAGTCTGATGAAGCAGTGATGGCACTCTTTGGCCTTAAGAATATATGAGATTATGAATATGAGATCCAATACAATAAGGAAGCCTACTTTGGTAGCCAAGTCAACTCTCTTAGTCACAAAATTCAAAAAAAATGGAAAAATAAAAGAAACATCCTCTGGTAAAAACTCTTCTAGGGCACTTTTGGATGAAGAAAGAGATAAAATAAAGGACACATCTTCTGGTGAAAACCTCTTAGAGGTGCTAGAAGAGGGAGAGATTGACTTGCCATTCAGATCTTTACCACTAGAAAAGTCACCTATTTTGAATGTAGACACAATTCCAGTCGACTTGGGAATAGAGGATAATCCACAAATCACCTACATTGCTACTACCTTAAGTCTTGAAGAACAAAAAGCCATGACTGAATTCTTGGAAAAGGCCGAAATCAATTTTACATGGACATACAAAGACATGCCTGGTTTAGACACAAATTTGGTTGTGCATCATTTGATAGTAGACCACAAGATTAAACCAATGTGTAATATCCCCATTTTACTATATAAATTAATTATACATAAAGAGTATATAATATTAATAATCGATAGTATTATAATTGTATTAAGATATAATCTATAATATTATAATAATCATATATTATATTATATAATTTATAATTAAATATTATATAATTTTAAGTATTAATTATACATATAAATATATCTATGAATATTATTATATATTAGATATTTATATGCCATAGATAATTAGTACATATCCGTATGACAATAATATGTGATATTATATCCTTGTTATATATTAAAATAATATTTAATTAAAAGGATTCATATATTGTTATAATCTTATATATAATTTATATTAATATATAATCATATATAATTAATATTAATCTATATATAATAAATAGTTATTAATATAATAAACCTTATTAATATATAATATAATTATTGATATACTATAATCTATTATTATGAAAAGAGGCGACCCTTTGAAAATCCATATATATATATATATATATATATATATATATATATATATATATATATATATATATATATATATATATATATATATATATATATATATATATATATATATATTGAATATCACACAATCAAAAGGATATCATATAGAATCATAAGAAATATTATCAAATAAATATAAATAAATGCCAAATTGAAAGATGTCCCTAAAGGGGACATTACATAGTGAAGCAAAAATTGTGCAAGATGCATCCTAAGGTAGCACTTTTAGTCAAAGCAGAGTTACAAAAAATGTTAGAAGAAAAGTTCATCCGTCCTATTGATTATCCTAAGTGGGTCTCTAACATTGTTCCTATAGGTAAAGCATCTAGGGGCATCCGTGTTTGTTCAAATTTTTGAGATTTAAATCTTGCATGTCCTAAGGATGATTTTCCACTTCCCAACATAGACATCATAGTAGATTTGACTACTAGACATGAGATGTTGTCTTTGATGGATGGTTTTTCTAATTACAATCAAATCAAAATTGTCGAAGAAGGTCAACATAAAATGGAATTTACCACCCTATGGGGAACCTTTTCTTATCAAGTCATGCCTTTTGGCTTGAAAAATGTCGGTGCCACTTATCAACATACAATGACCATCATATTTCATGATCTTCCACATATCATAATGGAGGACTATGTTGATGGCATCTTAGGAAAATCAAAGACACGTGAGTCCCACATTGATGTTCTCACCACCATTTTTTAAAGGTTGGAGAAATATAAAGTGAGCCTTAATCCAAAGAAATGTGAATTTGGGGTCAAATCAAGAAAATTGTTAGGCTACATTGTGTCAAGAAGAGGTATTGAGGTAGATCCTACAAAAGTGAAAGCCATCATGGACATGCCTCCACCTACAACATTGAAACAACTCCACAATTTTCAAGGAAAGTTACAATCCATTAGGAGATTTGTGTCACAATTAGTACATAAGATCCACCCACTTCAGCATTTTCTTCACAAAGGAAACAAGTTTCAATGGGATTGTCTATGCCAAAAAGCATTTGAACGAATTAAGACATATTTGGCTAATCCTCCAGTTCTAGTCCCTCCAGTTGTAGGACAACCATTGATTCTATACATTTCAGCTACTGTAGTTTCCCTAGGAGCACTTTTGGCACAATTAGATGACAATGGGAATGAGCAAGCTATATATACCTTAGTCAAACACTAGTTGGCTATGAGTTGAACTACACTGCTATTGAGTGAGCATGTTTAGCTATAGTCTTTTGCATGCAGAAGTTACACCATTATATGCTTAATCATACTACATACCTCATTGCCAAGATAGATTCACTCAAATACTTGCTATCAAAAGCCACCCTCACTGGTCGAGCAACAAAATGGGTCTTGATTTTAAGTGAATTTGACATTGTTTATAAGGATCGTAAGGCAATTAAAGGACAAGTAATTGTAGATCAGCTTGCCAAAGCTCCTCTTTAAGGTGACCATCTCATTGTAGCAGATTTTCCAAATGACACAATTATGACTATAGCCCCTAGTACACCATGGAAACTATTTTTTGATGGATCCTTTACACAAAAGGGATCAGGGGTAGGAATTTTGTTTGTGACACCACAAGGGGATCTCATTCCTAAGTCTTATAAAATCGCATTCCCTTGCACAAAAAATATCCTTAAGTATGAAGGTTTAGTCATAGGACTACGTCAAGCTATCAGATGGAATATCAAAAACCTTCTTATTTTTGGAGACTCACAATTGGTCATTAAACAAGTCATAGATGAATACCACACCAAGGATGAGAAATTGTTGCCCTATCGCAGGATAGTGGAGGATCTTAAGCAGCACTTTACAAAGATTATTTTTCAGTAGATACCAAGGGCTAATAATAAAGCAGCAGGTACCATGGCAACTATTGCATCCATGATTTCCATGTCAGACTATAGTCCTAAATGCGACTTTCTTGTTGAGAATCTCTTTACTCCTGCTTATGAGCAAACTGATTTAGAATTGGTGTGTGAGATTGTCAGTCCTAAGTCTCCATGGTATGTTGACATCTTTTCCTATTTACATCACAAAACCATTCCCATAACCCTCACCCCAAATTAGAGCAAAACCTTCATATGTCGCATAGCTTGATATACCATCCTAGGTGACACATTTTTTCAAAAAAAATTGATGGAACCCTCCTCTGATGTCTCAATTCAGATGAAGCCATAACGGTGTTAGAAGAGGTTCACCAAGGGATTTGTGGTGCCCACTCTAGTGGCCTTACATTAGCAAAAATGCTTCTTAGGATAGGTTACTATTGGCCCACTATGGAAGTAGATGCATATCATTTTGTGAAGAGATGTGCTCCTTGTCAGTAGCATGGTGATTTGATACACACTCCTACCCAAGACCTCTAGTCCACCATCACACCATGGCCCTTTTCCTGTTGGGGATTCAATCTTGTTGGTCAAGTATACCCAAATTCCTCAAATGGCCACAAGAACATTATTTTCGCCACTGAGTACTTCACAAAGTGGGTCAAGGCCATTCTATTGACCTACATAACCAAAAAAAAAATTTCAAAGTTCATTTTGAACTACATTATTTGTCATTTCAGTATACCTCAAGATATCATGACTGATAATGGAACCCCTTTCAAAAATTAAGAAGTTGCCACATTATGTAGGAAATTCAAAATTACCCAGCATTTTTCCACCAAATACTAACCCCAAGGCAATGGCCAAGCTGAAGCTACCAATAAAACCATTTTGAAAATACTCAAGAAAACTGTTGATGCAGCTGGCCGTGATTGGTACCTCCAAATTGCTCTCGCCCTTTGGGCCTATCGCACCTCCATTCATACCCACATAGGAGCCACCCCATTTTCCCTTGTTTATGGTTATGAGGCAGTCTTACCCATCGAAATTGAGCTCCCTTCCCTCAGAATCTCTCTCAAGAATCTAATGTCTGACAAAGAATACCAAGTTGCTTGCTTGCAAGAGCTACAACTCCTTGATGAGAGACACCTTAATGCCCTAAACCACCTCCACATGTATCAAAATCACCTTCAGCTTTAGTATCATAAGAAATTCAAGCCATGAGAGTTTGAACTGGGTGACTTAGTTTTGCAGCATAATATGAGGAACCTCCAAAACTATGAAAAGAAAGGAAAGTTTGAGGCAAATTGGCTAGGTTTGTTTATCATCACAGCCAAATATGGTTCTAGGACTTATCAGATTGCTACTCCAAAGGGAGATCAACTCCCTGAGCCTATAAATATTCAGCATCTCAAGCAGTTCTATGCTTGAGCCTTTGTAGTTCCTATACAGTGTTTATAATCCTGCAAAAATCCAAGAAAATAAGAAAATCAGAAAAAATCCAAAAAAAATCATAAAGTGTTCCTGAAGAAAAGCCTAAAAAGCATAAAATGTTCTTGAAAAAAGTATTGTTGATTCATTTTCTATAAGGCTCATTTCTCTTTGCCTCATTCCACCATTCCATTTCCCTTGTGCAAATTCTTATCTAGCTTTTGCTTTTCATACACCCAATAAAAGACGTCTTGTCTACAAGGCTTCGCTTCACCTCCATCTTTTGAAAGACCTCTAGTCTACGAGGCAATTTTTTGTCAAGTGTTGTTCCAATCCCATCACACTAAGCTTTTTCACAATATTGACCACACTTGGACTAACAATCACCATTTGAGACTTAATGATTCAAGAAACTTGTTCGCTTCACAACCCTTGCCAGAAATGCACAATTTTATGATCATTGACATTTCGACTTGACACACTTTTATAGGATGAATCCTTCCTATAGGTGACATTGCAACATTCACTTCTAGACCTAAGGTTCTTGGCAGGAACTGTGGACTGAATGTCTACTTGGTCATGAGGTCTCTTTTTGGTTTATTTTATTTTTGTCTGTTAGTGAAAGCCTTTTATGGTGCACCTTGATCTTCAATATTTTGGTCATACCTGAATGGCTCTGATTGATTACACGTTTTGTTTGTGGTATGATCTTCTTCTTTTTTAGGCTTTATTTCATATGTGTTAGTTTTAGGTTATGTTAATGCGTTGCGCAATGGGGGCAACAGGTTAGCACACTTTCCACCAAAGATTCCTAAAAAGAGTTTGGGTGTGCCCAGACCTCTCCATGGCGTATACGACATTTGATCCATCATGAATATGCAAACTACACCTATCATCCTAAAGTCTCTATGGTTTTGTGTATCTAGTCCACACAAAAGAGTCACGCCATTTATGCTTCTATAGCATATAATGTATAAACTCATTTGCAAAATCAACTTAAGGTGTGCTCTCCATACAAACACAATGAAATCTCTTGATATCATGTAGTTGGATTTCATGTAGCTAGTGTCTTCATTCAATTCATGCTTGAGACAAGGTCCTATTTATTTCCCCCCTCCTATGCTACATTGTCGGGTTTCTATGAGTGACAGTTTTGATAGATATTCATTTTCATTAGGTTACATTCATTAGACATTTTTGTGCATTTTCACTTTTAGGTTTTGTCCATTTTAGGCTGCATTTTTTTTTCATTGCATTCAGTCATTCATTTTACATTATATTACATTCATTAATGTTCATTTGATTCATCTCCTTTAGTGTTCATTAGGCATTTATTAGTTCATTTCCATTAGGTTGCATTTGTTAGAAATTTTGTTACGGATATATACATCAAAAAACATCTCATAAATGCATCCATACATGTAAAATAAAGCAATGCATACATCTCATAATTGCCAGTAAACTTGCATCATCCACATGTTAGGCATCATATACATATACATCATAGGAAGCATCACATAGCATCACATCCTGCATCACAAATGTCAATATCCACATCATAGATATCATATGCATCAAATAAATCCATACACATATAGAGCCATTAAATCATGTCATGTATATATCTCAAAAAATAGTGTCTGTACAGTCCATATACAAATCATGTAGAATCATATAGTACAAATGCATCATCAAAAACTCACTGCATCTGCACATATATGTCAAAAAAACTTATCACTATACAAAATCAAGCCACTAGCTATGAGGGCCCAACCCCCCCTATATCCCCCCCTCAAGGAGGTCTCTGCTATCCTACAGACTACTCTGATCTGGCTCTACCCCTTGAGATCCATGAGTTGGCGCCCCCTCTCAAAATTTGGCTGTCATCGACTGGAAGGCACGACCTCAATATAAAGTGATCTATAATAGGTTTTCTCTCGTATGGCCCATGCCTTTGCTCGGCTAGCTGTCATGGCCTCTTGGATGATAGTAATGATGGCCACAAGATGTAGCATCTATCTCGCTATGTCCCTCTACTTGCGGTATCCATCCAGCTGCACCTGATGGGTAGCTCTCTTAGTCTGTAACGTGGCTACCTCCCCTCAGAGTATCTCTAGCTCCACCCACTCCTCTGCCTCTGTATGAATCTCCATCCTTGCAAACTCCCTAGCATCCACCCATGCCTATAGGGCCACTAACGCCTCTTATGCATTGTCTCCTTTGGCCCTCTATAGTTGCAGCTCTACCTATATGGTTGCCATGGACTGCTCTATGTTGTTTTCTTCTGCCTGTTGCACCTATGCTACCCCCTATAATCGGGCTACCTCTACACAGAGGCACTCCTGCTCAGCCCTCACCATATCTGAGTCCTCTGCTAGCCCCTATCTCTATCCCCCTACTAGCACTTGTACTTGTAGCTATGGCCCCTGTCCTGGTGCCTGTGTTGGTGCCTTTGCTGGTATCTGCACTGGTACTAGCCCTGGCCCTCTCCTCACTCAAGCTTTGTGCCCTCGTGGTCCCTCATGTGCCCCCTATGCTGGTGGTGGCATCATAGCTGCCTGCCCACCATCCCCTGCTCCATCCCTCTCCCCTTATGCCTGATCCACCAGTGGTGGTGCCCTAGGCACTGTCAATCTCATGGGCTGATGAGCGGCCCACCACTTTGCATATGTCGATGTCACACTTGCATCCCACCTATCTTGTCTATGTACCCACGGCACTTTTGGCATCGATACCCATGATATGCGAGCCAACTGAAGGTTTGTCCTGTACCCCCATAGCTGATCATACTCTCGAGAAACCATAGGGTATAGGAATCTATTTGGTACCACATCCTATGTCCTCCCAAATTATCGTCACACCCGAGAAGGCATGTAACGCATGATCATGTGCATGGACCACCTAATGATCTAGCATTCAGTCTGTGTGTATGGGAGGTGCATCTAATCCTCCATGTCATCCTCTCTGCCTACTACTAGCACTCTCCCCCATCGCTCTACCCCATCATATGGAGTCCACTCAAACATAATGATCTCATCAATACAGTGGCACCAAAACCCCACTAACTCTGTAGCTATATACTAGATCGATGGTCGATATCTATAGGAAAATGGCTCACTAGGCTACCTAGTCTCCCATTGGGTGATGGGTCGTGTGACTCCAATGTGCTCCCATGACCAAACCATCAACAATATCAGTACTGGTCCCATAGTCTATAGCATCTAATATACACACATGTGTAATTCATGGTAGAGCTCAGCTAGGATCATCTATCCCCAGCAATAGACTTCTCTGTCCTCTTGTAGAAGGTTGCTTAGCACCCACACCTAGCCAATAGGCTAACCATGTCCTGTGTGATCTGGTAGCATTTGCCATATGAGGGAGGCTAAGTATATTACCAGCCTCAGTAATCTCTACTCTAGAGCTCCCCTCCATGATAGCCATGATCGCTAGATTGGTAGTCTCTATCGCCGTCTATCAAAGAACTCTTGTAGAAATGGGTCTTACCCCTCAAGAACATACTCTAGGTATGCCCTCTAGATGGGCACTTGCAAGATCTACCACACATCCAACAATGTGATTGTAGCCTCCCCTATCAATAGATAGAAGCTACCTATGGGTGTGTTCCATCGCTCTATCAATGCCAATAGTTGCGCTAAGTGGGCCCTCAGATTTGGCCACGCGTGCATGTGCTCTACTGTGTAGAGCAACACATGTCCCTAATCCATGTCAATCAGTCGCTCTTGGATCACCATGGTCAGAGGATAGTGCTCCCTTGACCTAAACACCATCGTGTCCTCCTACAACATAAACATGTAGAGAGTCAGTCCTTTTATCTTATGTCATCGCTAGAATGGGGCATCTTCCCTTATCTTCTCTCGATTTGTCCCAAATGGTGGAGCCACTAATCGGTGTAGACACCGATAAGCGAAGACGCTGATCGATAGAAATTCAATCTATATAGACACTAATCTATAAAGACGTCAATTAGTGTAGACGACAAACCTTTTATCGTCTGCAGAGACGACAACCTGTGTTCTATCATCTCCACTTTCCCTATCCCTTCTTTTTTATCTATGAAGATGATAGGATGAAACTTGTCGTCTGCATAAAGTCCCTTCCCTTTTTGGGCATCTGCGTAGATGATAGGATCAATCCTATCATCTCTATGAACACCATGGCTATTGCATTATCATCTCCACAAATGATAGGGTGTAGTCTTTCATCTCGACCTTGACAACATTTTTGACTCATTTATTATGCAATAAATGACCCTAACCTAGCCTAGTCTACCAAACAATAAGAAGGATCAAATGACTTACCAGTGCGCCCATCTCAACTACTCACTGGTATTCTTGAATGCGCTCACCAAGCTACAGTTGATTAATAGGGTACATGCTTGCTCTGGATGCTCTACTCTCGAGGTGTCAAAATGACCCTCTTTAGGCCCCTCAAAGGCTTATATAGGCCCCCTGTGGACTCTGTTTGAGCCCATGTCTTCCCTAAGCTGTGTTCGTCCCCTATTGACTTACAAGTCATGCAAATGTTGTCATTTATTCCCTTTTTTATCCTTTTCCTTCTTTTCCTAAGATATTTTCGTGAAAATTGTCCAAATTTTACTTTTCATGCAATTTTCGCAAGGGGGCACCCTCCTCCTCTATCATTGCCTATAGGACTCCTACCTTCTCTAGTGTAACCTATATTTTCTTTTCTTTGATATGATGTCATCCCGATATCACATCACAGAGAAAAAAAATGCAGACACTTAAAATCATCCCTAAAGACTATATTAATATATTTAATATTGTCCTTGATATTGTAATTAATTATTAATTAATTAATTGTATTGGTCACATTCTTCTACTTATTTAATTAAATTAATTAATTAAATAAGTTCATTCTCTTAAGTATTTTAATTTAATTTAAATACTCATAGTCCTAATGTGTTAAATTAATTTAACACATGATCATCCATGTTTCCCCTTTTTAAATAAATTTTATTTATTTAAATCCCCACATCCCATTAATTGTTCCAAACCTATGATTAAATTAAATCCTATTTAATTTAATCTTAAGCCTAGCGTCAAACCTAGCCTACACCATCATTTTCATCCTATTAAGCCTTCTTCTTCTCTAATCCCACTTAATCATCTTAATCTCTTTCCTAATCCCCCTCATTAGCCTAAGTGTGTGCTCACACATGTGTGAGAAGGCATGCCTATACACTCCCTTTTGCACTCTTGTCTCTCACTCTTCTTCTCAAGTTTTCTCACACATGTGTGAGCAAACTTTGAATTTTTGACTATTTGCATGGCTTGCATGTCACCTTATGTGGCACCTACATGGATTTCACCTCACCAAACCCTCCCTCAAGCCTATAAATAGAGGCCTTGTCTCAAGCATTTGCATCTCTTATTATTGCACTGTTATAATGTTGGTTTGAGATTTGAGTTTTCATTATAGTTGAGCTTGCATGCTAGTTTGAGCTTTCATAATAGCTTTCATGGTAATTTCTAGATGCATACTAACCATCTGGTAGTTGGTTTAGCTTTTCATTTGCATTATTAGTCTAGTTTACTTATGCATTCACATTTCCTTTGCATTTACATATTAGTGTAGCTTGCATACTTAGTTAGTTTCCTTGGTTGCATTTCATTTTCATCCTTGAATGCCTTTAAGTATGGCTTTCACCATAGTCATTTCTTAAGGTGTTCTTCATCTCATGTAGCTTTGGTTCATATTTCATCATCACTCACATTTGCACATCCACATTCAAAAGATTCACTACATTGTTGTGTTTGAGAGAGCACACCAAACATACCTCACATCCTAACACAACAACAAGGCCTCTCATGGGTGCCTTTGTTGAGCTATAGAGGTGGCTGGAGGATTTAGTTTGTTGGTTGCTTAATGTTTCAAAACTCAAGCAACATTAGTTAGTTAATTTTCTTTCATTTTGATGAGTCTTTGATGCATATTTGGGATTTTTAACTAATGTTTGTTTGTTGATTCGTGCTCCCAACAAGTCACATTTTCTAGCACACACATACTTATACTGAGTATCATAGTAATAACTTAGTTTATACTAAGTTGCAGCAATAAGTAAATAACATGAAAATAAACTTTGTGTAACACATAAGAAATCACACATTTAATGTGGAAACTCTGTAAAGGGAAAAATGAGCTGGGAATCAGCAACCCAAAAAATTTACTCTCTTGAAGTGAGCTCTACTACAACTCAGCCTTGTTAAAGTTTTACATGCACAATTCTAGTGTGACTGGGTTAGAGGATTTTAACCAAAGATCATTGATAAATTATCACTCCTTGTCATTACTAAAGAGTGGTCTTCTCTAAAGGACTTGCAAACATCACTAATCAATCCTACCATATAGGATTTCAAATACTTGTTAGGTCCACTTGATTAAGAGATTTTATCTACTACAATGGTAAGAATGTAATAGTCAAATGAGCTCTTAGGTTTAGCACTACATTTCTAGTTCAAATCTCTACTTCACTTGGTTTCTTCCTTCTGATCTTCTTACTAGTTGATTCAAACACTTTCACAATCACTTTGTACTTTCTCTACTTGATCTGTTCACTTTTGCTCTGCTTGGTTCACCTTTTTCTTAAACTTGATCAACTGCACCCTTATCAAAAATTATTAGCATCATTAGAAACCAAAAATAGTCTCATTTTTCTCCTTAAATAGGTGAATTTTCAATTCTAGAGCCTTTTATATTTTGCTACTTAATCACATTCCAAGATCTCAGATTCAATGAATTTAGTCACTCAAAATATAGAACTTCCTTGAACTTTGTACACATCTCTATCCTGTTAAGTCTTCTTCATCAATTCTTCATTATATTTCTCTATCTATAGATCTTGTAATTAACTTTGAATTTATCCTTTGAACTTTACAAAACATTCTTAATTTTTGCCAAAAGTTGACCTTAGATTGATCTTTTATTTTTTTCTTCACTTGGTGAACATTACAACTTTTCTCGAGCAATGCATCACTCAGTTAACACTAGAATTACTCAGTTAGCACTAAAATTTAAATTTCCTTGCTAGGAATTCTTTGACAAAAGTAATCACTTGATTAATATTGTATCTCTTGTTTTACCATGTAGATTGATTGATTGGTGAATACATGAACTTCATCACAACATTACATGATTTTAAAACAACCATAACAACATTATATTGGCATAGTCCAATTCATTAAAGTACCCATTAAATACCAACACTTATCAACTCTTTCACCATCATACTTTCTTCAAATCCTCTTAATTAGTCATATCCTTTTTTATTAATCAAATTATATACTACTCTACCGAATTAGCATAATGTCTCGCCAACTAAGGCTTGACACCAATGATAACATAACAACTAAAATGACTCTTTTACATACAATAACAACACAATCATTTGGGGCTAACACTATTATAATTTATACCACATTGGCCTACTAAGATCTAACATCCTTAAGGATTGGTTGGAAATAATTCTTCTCCTTGATTGCATTTTCTTGAGGTGCTAGGCTATGTAATGAACTTGGGTTTTATTCTGTGCTTCACTTTTCCCTTACACATCACATGGTCAAGAATGATAAATAAGAATAAAGGAGAAAGGAATAAATCTTAGGAAGAAGTGGTCAACATAAATACAAGAGGGGAAGATAAAAGACCACATCCATGGAGGAAACTCAAGTTGATAAGATATAAACTATTGACCTAGATGATTCCCAAGATTTCACTCAAGGATTGAGTTTTATTGTCTCTACACCAATTCAACTCCTAGACCATGATCATCCACCATAATTGGCTCCAAAATAATTGGAAACCCCAATGGTCAAGAAAATTAAATTTGTACCCGTTGCATTTCCAATCAAGGACATGGTTACAAAGTGGCTCAAAATGATACAAAAGACTAAGAAATTCATGGATACAACCTAAATGGTAGTTTATCTATAGATATAAAGATGGATGGTAGAGTTTTCTCAAAAAATAACCATGGATAGGTGGAAGAATAGGGGGTGAGTGACTTTAAGATAGATAAATAGGATTTAGGAGTTGCAAATAGAGGAATGAAGAATCGCTTGCTTAAGGCTACTAAAGGATGTTAAGGTCTTGGAAAGATGAAAAAGACAAGGATCTTAAATAAATTTTGAAGGTTATGGAAAATTACATCAACACTATTAATGGGTTGTTCCCCCAACCCCTGGCTTAGGGACCATGTTCTTTGGATCTAAAACCCCCTGCCAAGGAAAAGTTCCTTGACTAGGTGCAAAGAGATAGAATGATTATCATTCTTTTTGAAGAATGGAAGAAAAATATAATTAAATAGGGTAAACTCTAAGGGGAAAAAACTAATGAAATGTATGAAAAAATAATCTCAGCCAAAGTTGAATTAGGAACATTGACCTCTATTTGGAAAAAAGAAGAAAATTAAAAAATTAATATAATTGCCCAAATCCAAGACATCCAAAACTATGGAGTCACTAAGTTCCTTAGTGAAAATATTTTAAGAAGTGTAGATGAATACATTCTCTACACCTATCAAAAGAAAATTGTGTGGAGAAACTTTATTATTGAGCAAGTGAAAATAAAGTACTCATTCATCAGTGTGTTGGACAAGCTCATCAAGATGCTATTGGAAGAACTCAAGTGCAACCAAGTCCTTTAAATTTCAAGAAGTGAGGAAGTGGACCAAGATGAAGAATAATACCTACAATATCTAAAGGAAAAATTAATAAAAATAAATGATTCCAAGAACATCACTACAAGGGATATGTCTGAATTGGCACAAATTAGAGTCTATTTTTCCTAATTGTGGCACTAGATTCTAAGAGATCAAAAGAGAGAAGGATGTTTGGTGATAAAATACAATACACGTTGGAATGCCTAGCCTAAAGGTGATCCTAGAATTCATACCATCCCATGCAGAATGGAAGGTTGTTCAATAGTTGACTCAACCAAAAGAATATGGCAAGATAGCCCAGTAATGGCATGTACATGTATGAGAATAGATAAATCTTGGCATAGTTTTTAGAGCATAAAGAGTTAGGTAATAGGGGATAAACTTATAAATCTAATGAATTTATTTTTAAAATTTCAAAAAGAAAACTATTGATTAACAATTAACCCATCTTTTAATTATGACTATATAAAAAACTTTATATAGCCAATCCATGGATTGGCAAAGGGTGGGAAAATTTTTTGTTGTACTTATAGTTTATTGACACATTCTAAAGCATAATATTACTTTGATATTTCTAGTGATATGAATATATGATGAACAATGGGAACTTTTGTCTATGAAGCAAATTTTTTTTATTAAGAACATAGGTTTTGAAGGACCCTTGAAATAATGTACATTAAGCCTTTAAACATAGAACATTAAGCCCAAGAGACATAACAAAGACAAAAAGAATAGAGCCAACCAACAAACGAAGGCCAACTACAAAAGGATAACACATACACCACTACTACTAACAAAAAACATAAAAATACCAAAGAAAGAAGGACACCATATGGGATTTAACACATTTTCTTTATTAGCTTCACCCTCCAACTAGTCCATCTTCTCTGTAGCTTCCTTGACTTGAATAATATCCAAAGAGGTCCCCACTACCATTTTCCTCATGTTGTCCTTAGTCCTTCTCCCAATATCTTCTTTGTTACCAGTAGTAGCACCTTGATCCTCAATGGTCAAAATAATGCCCTTCTCCCTAGAGCTTCACTCCAACTTTCTTATGAGAATTTTATCATGTTGATTTGAATCTTTCAGGATTTTATAGCTTTGATCAACCATGCTACTGAGGGTGCTCTTAATGATATCAACCTTATTGTCCAACTCTATCACCTTGGCCTCTAGTTTATAGAAATTTTCCATGATGTCAATTAAGGAACCCATGGTAGGGTCCTCCCTCTCAGTAGCATCATGAGACTTTTGTGCATCAATCCTTCCCTGTAGAGATCCCATCTTATCCTTTAAGTCCATAACTTGGTGAAATGACCACTTAATGAATCTAAAGTTATCTAGTAGATTGTTCCTAGCATTATTAAGTACATCTATGTTCTCCTCCTTATAGTAATCACTAAGAATTATCATAGAGGGATCTATGAGCTCCTAGAGCTCCACTTTGCCTAGTTCCACCTCACCAACCATAAGATCATTTTTCTCCCTAGCAATTCCTAACCTCGTTGTATTCATTCTCATGTTTTTTTATGCCAATTTTCTACACTTAAAATGGGTAGGGGATTCAAAAGAAACCTTGCTTGGGGTAGCCTGGTTGGGACTAACTTCTAGGTCTAAGAGGAGTGTCATCTCCATACTAGTCCTTGATGAGATTCAATGGGGAATCTGAGTCCCTATGACCTTTTACATAAACTTTATCGACTTTTTGTTTCTTTCTTGAAGGCTTGGTGATATTTTGGTACCCTCTTTATCATTATAGATGTGCATGCCATCTCCATCATCCTCATACTTATTAGATGAGAGTAAAAATTTGGCCTATTTTTTGGACACAAGGATCCTACCAAGCCTTAAGTCCAACATTATCTTATTCTTCTTATCCATCTCCTTCTATTTATTTTTCTTTCTATAGTCAACATCCTCAATATTGATTTCCAAAATATCATCCTCCTCAAAAAATTCCTCATCTAAATCCAAAAATTTCTTAGTCTACTTCTTGGTAGGAATTTTCTTTGGGGATTTTAGAGACACTTTCATTAGGTTCTTGGTGGCAGGACCCTTACCCTTTCCCTTTCTTTTAGACACCACTTCTTCATCCTCCTAGTGCAACCCTTCACTATCCTTAATTTTAGTGAGACCCTAAGATCCCTTTGAAATTGCCTCCTCTACATCCTCCATACCCTTCATCTTAGGGAATTTCCCCATAGAATGGAATTTAATGCACTCATAAATAAGCAACATTAAGCCATCATTGAGTTGGGGGTTCTTAAGGATTTTCTCCCTTACCTCATTAATGCTAGCATTCATGGAAGAGTAAAGGTAGAATGGGGTGGAGATCTTGATACCATGCCAGGGGTGGAGATCTTGATACCATGCCTAAAATTTTTTAGTATAAAAAAATAGTGTGAACAAACCATTGAAAATCTCCCATCCAAAGTAATATAGTATATAATAGCATGCAGGATAAAGTACCAAAGATTTTTAATACAATTAGGCTAGAAATAGGTCTTACCTTTTTGCTTAACAGGAGCCTCACTCTCACCAGGGTCCTTAGGAAAATCCTCGATGGTGACATCCAAGAATTTATGGTCTCTATAAAATTTACTTCCAACAATCAAAATGTTCATCATCCTAGATATGATCTCCTTACTAATAATAATATTCCAATATTTAGCATGCCCTTATTCCACTTCCTCAATAAAAGTTGAGTGACATGCAAATTTCCATTGTGTAGCCTCTCCATAAATGTGGTTAGACCACTCCTATCTATAATTTCCCAAACCCTCATGCATCATTTCCATTTATCATAGCTTAAAGGTTCATGACACCTACACTAACCCCCCATGGTAGTGTTATAAGTTTTGATGAGTAAAGAATTGTTACAAGAAAACTTTGCAAAGTTTTTCAAAGATAAGGACAAACAAGAGCTCTCAAAACAACCCAAAAAAAAATATGAAAGAACAAATTCATAAATACAAATGTCATTCTTTCTTGCGTCTAAAAACCAATAACCTATCACCTCTAAATGCACCCATTCTTATTGATAATTTATCCCTCTTTCTCGTTAATGATATCATAACCATTGCTTGATATGAAAACCTTTGGTAATTTTCCATTACTCTACCATGTCGTCCTCTCTTCACACCTCACCACCACATTGGAAAATATATTCTTCTACCATGTTAGATTCATGATAGACATGAGAAATGTGATAATTCTCCATAGAATTAAGAATGTCAATAGTTTTCTTAATAATATTTTTGATATTAATATATTCTTCTACCATGTTAGATTCATGATAGAAATGAGAAATGTGATAATTCTCCATAGAATTAAGAATGTCAATAGTTTTCTTAATAATAATTTTGATATTCCAAGAGGGACTAGAGACACTAGTTAGGAAATTCAAAATGTTCATTGAGTCTCCCTCCATCCATAGCTTAGAGATTCCTCGATCCTTGGCTAATCTAGTAATTTGGAGGTTGTCCATTGTTAGAATGATTTATAATAACTAAGAGGGGGGGTGAATCAGTTATCCTCAAGTATAGATGAACCAATTGAACTTTTTAACACTTTAAATAACTCAAATCTAATCTTTAATCCACTCGGTCTCTATAGAAACTTATTAGTAACATAAACTTGTATTCCACTATCACAAAAATGATTAACTTGTAGAATGTAAAACATTAAATAGTAAACAACTCAAATAACATCCACACAAATAAAACACCAAGATTTAACATGGAAATCCAATTTGGGAAAAACCACTAGCTAAATGTCACCAATTTTTTAGTCTTCTAAAGTGGGATCTATTAGGAGCAAAATATGTTAAATTATTTAATCACCATGTTAGGAGTAGTCTTGTTAGAGGAATTTAGAACATTCCATTAGTATGTCACCTTGATTAAAGGATTTACAAATGGTTGTTAGGTCAACCTTGATTAAAGCATTTCATCTGATACAATGGTTAGAAATTAACATTAGGTTGATATGAATAAATATAGCTCACTTTATAAATACATATCACAATTTAGTTCAATAACATATCCATTGGTTGGCCTCCAGTATCATCTCCATCATTGATTCACTTGGAAACCCTTTAAGCAATCACTCTTCACCTCAACACTTCATTGTTCAACCTCAAGTTTTCAAATCAACAAAATCAATAACTACTGTAACCTTTCTAGGCCTACTAACCTTGCTAGGTTAATCCTTATGCCTCTTGAAATAGGTACCTTGATCTTATTCCACTTAAACAACACCATTGATCTTAGGTTTAGGTCATATTCATCAAATCCTTCCATCTTTTCATTTCCTCCTTCTCATTCTAGAAACTTCTCCAAACTTCTCTTTGAATCAATTCATACAAATTCTTAAACATGGTTTCCCTTACATTAAATTTTCTAGCTCATCAATTCTTATCTTCAACATACTTTACATACTTCAAGAATTCAACTATGTCACCCAAGAATCTCAATTTTTTCACAAACCTTGACATGCCGACACTCGACCAAAACTATGTTCCTTGGCCTTGATCATCACTAGATACCTCGATCATCACTAACTTATCTCACTCAGTTTACACTAATTTTACTCAATCCATTTTCGTCAGTACTAAATTTGCCCAGCTTCTATAGTTCACTCAATTGATACTAGCACAACTCAGCTTCAACTATAAGTTCCTTAATATTCTTCTTTGAATCATGTTATAGCCTATGAATTTTTTCTTCAATGATCATCTCTTCTAGGATTCAACACAACTAACTCCTTCACTAAGTGTTATGATTAAACAACACATTATCTTGCCAAGGTCCATCTGATCAAGTGCCCATTGCAATTCCTCATAACTCAACCTTTCCACTAGGTTCTCTTGTTATTTATTCTTCTCAAATCCTCTTCATAAATCATCTTGATATGGCACTCTACTTAGGTAGAAACTGTCTCACCAATAATTTTTGACATCAATGAAAATATAACAATTCTTCTCATTTGTATTGTCCAACAATCTCCATCTTTGGCATTGATGGAAAGGCCTCTAGTTACCATGCAATCCAAAACACTTGACTTGCTTCAAGAAGATCTCTATGTTCTTGGTAATAGATCATTAATATACTTTATTTCATTTTTATTCTCAACCATGTAGCTCTAATATTAAACACTACTAGTTACAACACCTCTGGTTATAACAAAACCCTCTGTCATATCAGAACATGCAATCAATCATCTCCCTCTTTGATATACAACTTATGAAATTCTTCACTGCCTCTTGATGAAAATGCCTCACTCTCTGACATATTCTATATTTTCTCCCTCTTTTTGATTTGATAATCTCTCTCTCTTTTTAATCATGCTAATTGTCTTACAATTCTCTCCTTTTTTACTATTGATGGTGATTGCATCATATCTCCCTCTTCTGTTATGTTTCCATGGTAACTGTATATTATCTCCCTCTTTGACAACATCCATAACCTTAGTAAAGTGATTTTTTTAGATTCTAAAGGGGAGTGCCACCATTGTTAGAAAATAACCATAATGATTCCTTAACATAGCCCCACACCCAACTAGCCCAGGGTTACCCTTAGCTATCCCATCAAAATTAGCCATACACTAATCTTCCAGAGGAAAAGACCATTTACTTTCCAATCTCCTCTTATTAATGGAATTCATAGAAAATTACATGTTCTCAATAACCTTCTTATAACTACTACCTAAAACTTTGATATTGAGGTTCTCCATAATGACATTTTTAATTTTTGAGAAAATCACCTTACGGGGGGCCACCTTGTCCCTAAAAATTATATTCTTTCTCTCTTTTCAAAAACCCCAAAAAATATGACGTAGAGAGATACCATAGAGATTTAAACTCCTTAGAAAAATGGAATGGGATGGACCATTGAGAAAAGCACTCAGAAATGTCAACAGAAAAAACCCTAGAGATATTGAGCTTACTCAAAAAAGGGACCAAATGTCTATAGAAAATGGGTAGTGGATAGATCGATGATTCACAGACTCAGCCTCCAAGTAGAAAAAATATACATATTAGGAATTTGGAACCCTCTTTTATGCAAATTATCAATAGTAAGAACTCTATTTCAAAGGAGAGTCCAAAAAAATATGTTAACTTTAGGAATAAGGGTAGAGATCCAGGGCCTCGCCCAAAAAGGTGGTTCAACTTGGACTCCTGATATCATCTAATAGACAAAAGGAATAGAGTGATTACTAAAATTTGTGGCTTGCCACACAAAAGAATCTTGATTACCATTTAAGAAAACAAAATACAAAAGATTCATGAGAGGTTGAAGAGCAAGGAAGATAGCATGTAAATTTACCAATCCCCTATCCCTCCAATAATCAGTCACTCTAGTCCCAAATATAGCTACACACTAATCCTTTCAAACTCTATAAAAATCCATATTCTTTAAGATCTTATTAGTTGGCCAATTATCTTCTTGAAATTAGATAGATTCCCCACTACTCAATTTTCATCTAACTTTCATGGCAATAACCTATCTTGCCTTTAAAAACCCATTCCATGTGAAGGAGCCCTAAGGGATGTCCTTAGAGACCAAAAACTCTTGAAAGGTTAGGTGAGTGTACAAGTATTTATAAATTAATATTTTTATCCAAGCCTCAATACTTTGGAAAACTCTCCAAACCAATTTAGCTAGCAAGGCCCGATTGAAAACCCAAATCTTCCTCAGCCCTAATCCCCCAAGTCTCTTAGGAAGTCGGACCTTTCCATGAGAAATAAGAGGATGTATTTTGTGATTTTCAGTTCCTAACCATAAAAACATTTTTTGAATCCTTTCTATGGCTTGGTGAATTTGGGAAGGATCTAGAAAAGACTAAGAGCATATGTGGGGAGGTTTTGAAGAGTAGATTTGAGAAATTGAACCTTACTTTCTTGACTTAGAATAACCCCTTTCCGATTTTCCAACTTTATGTTAATTTTATCCACAAGTCCATTCCAAAAGGAGTTAGGTGGTTTAATCCCAAGAGGGAGACCTAGGTAGATGGAAGGCATATCTGTAATATCATAGCTCAAGATACTCATAATCCTACGTTGCCTCACCTCAATGGTATTTTAAAATTATAAATAACTCTTGTTCCAATTAATAAGTTGACTAATCACTTGGAAATAATAGTTTGATATGTCCTTCATGTTTTTTCCCTCCTTTATGGTAGTTACTCCCCCATGGATGGTATCATCTATAAATTAATGATGGGAAAAAGTTTCATCATCTAATGATGGGTTAATGCCTTCTATATTCTTTAAACTAATATCAAATAAGATAAACCTTCCTAGATATTCAATAAAAATAACAAAAAGGATGAGACATAGGGGATCTCCTTGTCTCAATCCCTACGAAGTTTTAAAGAAATAGGATGGGGTATCATTAACCATAACTTCCATAGAACCAGTTGAAACTAGTTGAGAAATAAGTTTACGAACCCTATTGTCAAAACTAAAAGCCAAAGAATCTTTAGAAGAAGGTCCCAATCCACACTATCATCAGCTTTGGAGAGGTCAAGTTTAAGTAGGAACCCTTTCATATCTATCATTTCAAGAGAGTGAATAAATTCATACACCAAAATAATTGAGTCAGGAATCTTCCTGCCAAGGGTAAAACTCAATTGGTGTAGAGAGATAACCCTTGGGAGAACCTCCAAGTAAGAATTGTAGAAATTATTTTATAAAATAAATTATAGAGCTTGATAGGGAAAAATTCATGCATGGTTGCAGCTCCATCCACCTTCAAGATCATAACCAAAAAGGTAGCATCAATCTCCTTCAAAAAGTTCTTAGAACCAAAAAATTCTTGTACAACCTTCACCACATCATTTTTAACAATTTTTCAAAAATACTAAAAGAAGAAATCTAAACCTAGGGCCTTACCACCTTCAAAGGAAAATGTAGTTTTTTCCACCTCTTTCTTAGTAGGAATAGCACTTAGCTTCTTATGCATATTTTCCCCTATGAAAAAAGGGATGTGACTCAAGGTTCTATCATAATAATCCTTAGAGAGGGAGTGGTCCATAGTCAAAAGATCCACAAAAATATTCTTCACTTTTGAAATAAAACTAGTTTCCCCCCTAATAACTCTATCATCTTTTACCAACCTATATATTCTATTTGTTTCCTTGTGCTTAAGCATAGTAAGATGAAAGAACCTAGTACTTCTATCTCCCTCACACAGCCAAATAGACCCGAATCTCTCCCTCCAATAAACCTCCTCTTTAGAAATAATATTATGATAAGAAGAAAGAAAGGTTTTTTCTATTGTTATGGTCTCTTGATTATAGCCCAAGTTATGAATAGTTTCCTTAATCTAGGAGATTCCTATAAGGATACAAGCTTTAGATTCAAAGATGTTTCCAAAGTCATATTTTTTTGAAATCATATTTGACATTCCTTAATTTTTTAGCTACCCAAAACATGGTCTTGCCATCAATATTGATAAAGCACCACTCCTAGATCTTATTCTAGATGCTTGGATGTCCAAGCCACATTTTTTTTCAAATCTAAAAGGGTGGCATCTCTTTTTTCAATAGGATCTAAAATCAAAGAGAAAGGAGAATGGTCCAAGCCAATTTTGGCTAGAGTTGAAAAAGTATAAGAAAAAGAGGGTAGCTAGTCAATTATAATCAAGGCTCTATCTAATCTAACATAAATATAGCCCTCCTCCCTCAAGTCTCCTATTCTACTAGGAAAACTCAACCCCTTGAAGTTACACATCAAAGAGAACTATAACATTTATAAGATTCATGAGATCCATCTTACTATCTAGATCTATCTCTAACCCTCCCTTTTTTTTTGGATTTTTAGATGGGTGTTAAAATATCTCATAATGATTCACCTGCAATTCAAGATCCTACCTAAAAGATTCATGATTCTTTTCCAATATCTAAACCTCCCTCTCTTTGAGTTAAGAACATAAATATTCGGTACATACTAACTAACATCATCTCTAACATTAAAAAACTTGATTAGCAGAAGATTGTTGGGAAAAAAAACAACTTCACCTCTTAAGTTCTAGGAATTCCAAAAGACAACAAGCCCACTAGAAGCCCCCTCAGAGTTGGAACCCACCATCATAATTTTTTTGTAAAATTTAATAGACTCCAATATTTCCTTAAGAATTCTAGTTTTTTGGATCATAATAGTATTAGCTTTATGATCCCTTATAAGATTCATCAAAATATCCTTCTTATGTAAGCCATTTAGGCCATGAATATTCCATGGAAAAAGGTTCATTTCATTTTGTGAGATCAAGCCTCCTAGATGGTTAGTTTAATTCCATCCATGATGTTCTTACATGCTTCTTCCTCTTGGACCTATTGATCCTATGGTAAGACATGTTGTCAATTAGTTCCAAAACATTTAGTCATCATGGGAAGATAGTTAGGACTACAATTGAGATTTTCCTCAGGTAACAAGCAACTAGTATAGCCTGAGCTACCAAACATATGAATGTCAAAAAATCTCATGTATTACCTAATAGTGTCACTCGAGCTCTAGTGTAAACTAAGTTAGTCAAGCATTCTAGTTTCAGAATGAGAACCAAGCATGTAAAGCAGTGTGAATTGAGCCAATTGAATTTTTTGAGTGATCAATATGAACCAAGTATCTAGAGTCAATCAGGTGCCAGAGTTAGCCAAGTTGGTTTTTTTCCTGAGTGTCTACGTATCATGTGAGTAAGCTATTGGACCAGAGTATCAACATTGATCTAACTTAGTATTTTTTTTTGAAACTGCTAATTTTATATTGTATCTAACCTAATGTAGAGTTATTATTTGGATCGATATATGGAAGATATCTTGTCTCATCCAAATAATCATGGAGTCACATTATTCATTATCATAAATGAATAAGGACAATGGAAGAGAAGATTGATTAGGAGGCTACAAAGTAGTACAAAGGAAAAGCAAACACTAGTCTATCATAGTCAAGTGATCAATGTATTATTAAAAGGATCTTCATCAACAAAAAAAGTTACAAACTAGAGATCAAACTATTGATTCATCCTAATAGGTGTATTAGATTCAAATCCTCTAACCAAGTGGACCTAGCAATCCTTGTAGAATCTCTTAACCAAGTACTTACTTCATTGTATTGTATAAATCCTTTCATAAGGTGGACCTAGAAATCATACTTACTCTTCACCAAGTAGATCACCAGAAGTGATCAATTGTAAGCCCTAATAAACCAACTTTATTATTGCAATAGTGAAGCATTGTGGGTGTCATCCCCACCCTAGTTTTACCTTCTCCTTGGAGGGTTGATGGGTTACCATATATTTTGTCTAAGTGTTCTAGTGTTGTTACATTTATTTCTTTATGTTTCATACATGCAAGTAAATTAGATAATCTTTTTAAGTGGGATTAAGAGAAAGAAGTTTTAGTGGTTCCTAATTCATGCCCTTGCCCCCCTTATTCACTTAGTCATTATTATATTTCCAACAATTTGTATCTGAGCATGGTTCTCTTGTCAAGAGTTTAGCAGCTTAAGACCAAAGATCAAAGACAATAGAAATTTACAAACTAGAGAAAGCCATTGAAAATAAAAAGTTGGATCTACATCTGGCCATGGAACAAATCAAGAAACTAAAGAATAATCTTTCACAATCCTTAAAAAGAATAAAAGATTTGGTAGTACAGATGAATGACCATCTATACATAGAAGAAAGAATTGAAGAAATTTGCAAAGAAAGAATTTTAGAAGAAGAAGATGCAGCTATAAAAGATCTACTTGGAAGGAACCTTATTTTGCAAGAAGTCAAAAAAATTGAAAAGAAAATAGGAGATTCATTCAGTCAAGATATGTGAAGTTATGGAACAAAAGAACAAAGCTAAAAATGATAAAGAGATGGAAGATGAAGCTAAAAGACTAGAAGAAAATGACAATGAAATCCACCAGCTATCACTACATCAGACAAATATGACGAATCAACTTAATAGTTTGAAGGATAGAAAATGATAGACTCAAGAATGAATTTAGAACAGAAAAGGAAACCAATGAAAGAATGATGAGATCACAAGAAAGCATGAATCAGTTGACTAAACTATCTTAGAAAAGATGCAAAGGCAAAATAGGATTAGGTTACATTGAACAAGGAGATTCATCACAACAAGGAGCTCAAAAGAATAAAAGGCCTATATGTAACCATTGTGGAAAAATAGGACACTCTTCAACCAAATGCTAGAGTAATGGAAAGTCAAAATTTTATAGAAAGTGCTACAATTACAATAAGCCTAGACATAGAGCAAGTGAATGTAAAGATAAACACAAGTTTGAAGGAAAGTGTTTTACATGTAACAAGAAAGGCCATAAATCCTCTAAATGAAAAAGAAAGAAATGGAACATTGAACCAAGACTAGGAGCATTTATCAGTTGGTATTACAATACATGGTATATATGTCATCTATTTTGAGAATATGGACACATTGGGGTAAACTATGTGAAGACTCACTTTAGGAAAATGATTCCTACCAAAAGATGCTATATGTCCAAAGAACTTAGTCATTTGGCAAGGAATTGCATGAACCAAGCTACTATAAACACTAATGAAGAAAATAAAGGTAAAAGTAAGATTGATGAGATCAAGACTCAAAAATATCAACAATTGGTAAGGAAATCTCCAGAAAGCTCAAGTCAAAACTCTGAAGTTATTGATACCCAAGTCAATGAGTTGGATGATACAAATACCTCCAAATAAAATTACAAGGAGACCACTAGAGTTTTGAATAAAATATAAAATCCTGCATCAATTATTATCCAGAAAGCAAGCAAGTCCAAATCATCATATCAGATGCAATTGGAAAAATGAAAGAACCATGTTTTAACTGAGTCAAATCTTAGTTATAACCAAGCTATTAGTCATTACAAAATTATTCTCCAACAATAACCAAGTAAGGTCAGGTTCTATGACTCAACCAAGTCATATGATCTAACCAAGCAAGGTTAGGTTGGTAGCCAGTTCTCACCAAGCTTCATGATATATTCAAGATTGAAGACTTAATTGAGTTTATTTCACCTACTAGAGTATTATTAGAGTATGGATCATTTATGAGGCCCTAAATTTTGAAATTATGATAAAAGGAGAAACCAAAGGATTATTCTTTCACTATGAATTCTAAGATCAAACTATGCAAAGTATTCTTTGAGCCCCCAAGAGATCTAGAGAGAATTTGTTGATGAAGGTCAAGAAGGGTTCTCTAAAATATTGGTCAAGAATATAGATTTCAAAGAACCTAACTTCAAAATGTACCCTACAATCACTGAAGAAAAGGATCCCAAAGGAATCATTCCTCGAAAGGTACTCCTAATTCATGAAATAAGGACTTTTTATCACTATTCAATTCAAGAATTGGGTAATTTCAAGCTAGATTAGGCATGTAGTGTTTTATGTGACAATGGAACTTTGAAACCCAAACACAAGCATTTGGAATTCAAAGGTCTGACCCACATCCTTCATATGTTGAGGAACTTCCAAATAAAATGGATCAGGCTTATATTGAGTAGAGTCTATGACATGACCTTCTAGCTCAAGCAACTAGTCATAATCACCAAGAAGATGATCCATTGAATTATTGATTATCCAATGATGGAAAAGTCTAAGGCAATCAAAACCCTAGCTCAAGGAGAATTGTCTAAACTAACCTTAGTTGAATGGGATGATAGAGACATGAAGCTAAATAATTTCACTAATATGGAAATCAAGTTTGGAATTCATATCATAGCTGACAAGATCTATAGTTCAAGTTGACCCAATAGTGTTCCTTGTGAAGTAGTTGACTTAGCATACAAAATGGTGAAGGAAAACTTGCCATTTGATCTTGCCAAGTTGCAGCGTATTCAATTGAGTAAGGACATGGAGAGCATCTAAGCATCCAAGAACAATCCATGTAAGTCTGGATCTCTTCTAATGTGTTTATTTTTCTATGTGCAAATTTTTTTTCCATCCAAATGAAATGTTGTATAGAAGAAGGACACACCTGTACTATATCAGATCAATAATTTCATCAATGATATGTGTGATAATTTTGATGGCATCATGGATGCATAGTTTGATAATTTCAAGGAGAAGATGCAAAATAGGTTTAGAATCCCCAAGAAATTGACTATTGATTATGAACAAGAAATTTGTTTCCTAGTTGACTATGAGAAAGTTCATATTTAAGCAGTCAGACATAGGATTACATGGGTGAAGCCATTGGATTATGAAGTTAACATTGATGAAACAAGATATATCATTGAAGCCCTTATCAATGAACCAATGGATCCCAAGGCTACTTTTTTAGGAGTCTACAAAAAAGAAAAAACTAGAATATCACTTGAGATTCATATTCCTCAAATTTTGAAGAGAGGAAAGAAAAGGATGCAAAACCTCAAGGAGAAATTTGGAAAACTTGATACCCCTCTCATGCTTACCAAGGGTAAAGGTGATAATGTAGAAGAGGAAGAAGAAGAGGAAGGTGATCATGAAAAAGAAGAAGTACATGAACCTCCAAAGGAGAAAACAAAGACACCATCAAGGAAATCAAAAAGGTCCTCTACTCCTATGATTATTTCCACCAATCCAAGGAGGCTAAGAAGGAAATTGAGGCTTGATAATGATGAATATGTAGATAACACTCCAATCATCTCACTGAAAATGCCACCATCATCCTTTGAGTAAGGACTAACTTACTTATTGAAGGAGGTGGCATGCCTCATTTCAAGTATTTCAAATATGAAACTAGAAGAAAGGATGAATAAAGCATATTGAAGATGCATTGGTGGAGAAAATGGCCAAATGGAAATATGACCCCGATGAACTCAAAGGGAAAGCTCTTAAAGCCCTACTAAAGATTATTTCTCACCACTACGCTAATGTAGTCAAAACAGAGGAAATCATAGAAAAAACTCTAAGGAAACTAATGCCAAATCTCTTTGAGAGAGAAACAAAGGATGTAATGTCAAAGTATGAAAATAGATAGACTCTTAGATTCAAAAAATTTTAGATTTTGTCCAATAAAATTGAGGATGTTGTATAGTCCACGTTCAATATGAGGAAAAAATTTGATCTAAAAGAAGAGGAAAATCCACAAGAGGTTCAAACCATTAAAGAGTTTGATCCTAAGAAAAATGCAATAGAAGTCATGACATCTCTTCCAACCTCTCTAAGCCAAGCACTTGTCCCATCAAGGTCCAAGCTATAGTCAGAAGAGTTGAACATAGTTCAATAAAGAGGTAAAGATAAGGAAGAAAAATGAAAAGAAATTGCACCTTCACTGAGTACAGGTAAGGAAGAAACAAAAGAAGAGGAGAAAGGAAATTTTTCATCCAACCCAGTACTAACTGAGTAATAAACTCTAACTACTCTTAGGCAAAGCCTAACTAAGAAAAAACGTATCAAGTATGAGAATATAGTTGAAAAAGGAGATAAAAAAGACACACTTCAACTGAGTGTTGAATAAAAGAGTGAAGGAAAAGGGATAGAAATCATACCTTCATCAGCTACCAAGGTCAAAGGAAAGGAAAATATTATTTATGATATTGACCTAGATGAAGAGATTACGATTCCAAATTGGGTCCAATCTAATCTTTCTACTAAGGAAATGGGTATAATGGGTGAACTTTGGAAGAAAAGAGCCAAGCAATAAATGCTGAGAGCAAAAAGGGATAGAAGAAAAGTCCTTGAGGACATTAAACACATATTTTTGGATACATTATCTATAAAGGTAAATGAAAATATCCCCATCATTGAACAATTAGTTGAAATTTTATATAAGTTCAATGAATATGTAGATGGTCATGACAAACTTGAAAAAGAAAAAGGGAAGTTTGAGAATGAAGTTCTAGAAAATGTAGCATAGAAAATTATCATTGACCAGATAGAGTTATCCACTCTTATTGCTACATTGGAGAATGTTGTAAATAATGTTGTATCCTTATTTGTAAAATTGAGTGATACAACAAATTTTACCAAGAAAATCAAAGATAAACTAGTTAAGATTGATATGGACTTGAAGGCTAGTACTAATCAGTTGGCACTTAACCTAACTATCAATTCAACTTATTTTGAAAGTCATATCTTTGACAGATCTTTAGGTAGAACTATTAAGGGAAGAAGCCAGAATAAGAACTGTGAAAAATATGAATTTCAAAATTTAGCCACTAGGCAGATCTATCTGAAGCTTGGCTAATAACTCATATGGATATTTCATATGGATATTATGCAGAAAAGAATTGAACATGCAAAGACACTAGTCAAAAGCACAAACCTTTTAGTGGCAAAAAAAATGATGGAGTTATCATCCAAGCTTCAAATAGATTTGCACATCTTAATGTATTGCAAGACAATTGGGATAAGACTATGCCTTTAATTTTGAAGGTGGATAATGACTTTCTCTCTCATTTTGGCACAACCTTGTAAATTTTGGCATTTGTAGCAAAAACAAGGGGGAAATATGTATATATGAAAATATGGGGGAAATGTATATAGAGGAGAAAATCTACTTATATGCTCAAAAGGGAAAATGTACATAATAAGAATTGTATAGAAGATATGTAAAATAAAAGCAAACAAAAATAATTTTAAAAAATAAAAAAAAGATAGGTGTAACCAAGTTGCAGGACAAAGCACATACAAAGGGGGAGTTTGACTAGAAGATTTTGATTCAAGATATTGTGTGTGACAATTTTTTTTGTCACTAATTCCAAGGGGGAGATTATTGACCCTATGGCAAGAGATATTGTCAATTAGTGCCAAAACACTTAGTCATCATGGGAAGTCAATTAGTACTACAACTGAGATTTTCCTCAAGTAGCAAGTAGCCAATATAGTTTGGGCTACCAATCAGATGAATGTTAAAAATTCTCATGTATGAACCAAGCTAATAGTGTCAACTGAGATTTAGTGTAAATAGAGTTAGTCAAGCATTTTAGTTTCAAAATGAGAACCAAGCAGGCAAAGCAATGTGAGTCAAGCCAATAAACTTTGTCAAGTGATCAATATGAACTGAGAATCTGAAGTCAATCAAGTGCCAAAGTTAGTTGAGTTGATAGTGTTTCCCGAGTGTCTTCATATCACCCAAGTATGCTATTGGACTCGAGTATCAGCATTGAGCCAACTTGGTATTTTTTTTTGAAACTATATTTGATTTGCTAATATAGATGACCAAATGTAGAGTTATTAGTTGGATCAATATATGAAAGATATCTTGTCTCATCCAAATAATCATGGAGATAAATTATTCATTATTATAAGTGAATAAGGACAATGGAAGAGAAGATTGATTAGGAGGCTACCAAGTAGTACAAAGGAAAGGTAGAGACTCGTCTATCATAGTCAAGTGATCAATAAATTATTAAAGTATCTTCATCAGAAAACAAAGTTGTAAAGAAGAGATCAGCTTGTTGATTCATCCTAATAGGTGTATCAATTTCAAATCCTTAACCAAGTGGACCCTACAGTCCTTCCAGAATCTCTTAACCGAGTGCATGCTTCATTATATTGTATAAATCCTTTCACAAGGTGGACTTAGCAATCCTACTTATCCTTAACTGAGTAGATCACTAGAAGTGATCAATTATAAGCCCTAATAGGCCAACTTTATTATTGTAATAGTGAAGCATTGTGGGTTTCATCCCCACCCCAATTTTATCTTCTACTTAGAGGGTTTCTAGGTTTCCAAATATTGTGTCAAATTGATATGATGTTGTTACTTTTATTTCTTTATGTTTCATACATGCAAGTAGATTGGATAATCTATTAAAGTGGGATTAAGAGACTATTTTTTAGTGGTTCCTAATTCTCCCCCCCCCCCTCTCATTCACTCAATCATCATTGCATTTCCAACATGACCCATGACCATACTATCCATTTTCCTACCTGGTGTCTTTGGCTTAGCTCCTACATCTTGCTTACTTTTACTTCTAGTCATTGCTAAAGAAATTGTAGAAGGGTCTCTATTGATCTTCTTTCTTGGTTTTCTCTTTGGGATAGTTTCATGTTCTTCTTAAATAGAGACCTCTCCCCTTGTGCATTGAGTGAATAAAGGTTCCATGTTCTTGGATATGGATGGAGTTCTTTTCTTAACCCTCTGACCCACCCAACACATTGCATTGTTGAGCATCCTAAAAACTCTCTTTAGGGGTGATACTTTGTATAGACTCCCTATTATTTTGAATCTCCTTGTCTTATAAAGAGAGGTCCCAACTAAATCCAGAACAACCAATATGTTCTCTAAGCCTTCCTGAAATGAAATAGAAGAGTCACCCTCTTCCAATTTTTTTATTTCCCCTATTTCCTCCTAAATTTTTTCCTATGGGTTGTCATTTCTATAGTTGAAATTTGGATTTTCATCCTCTATGGGCTTAGTCACTTCTTGCAAGGGTGCATCAATCTTTTCATCCTCCCACTCCCCCAAGGAAGATTTAGTATTTACCATTTTCACCTTCTTTTCCTCATTATTTGAGACCTTCACCTTCTTTTTCCATTCATTTTTCTAGACTTTTCTACCTTTTTATTTTACAACAAAGGAAGGGCACAACTTTGCTATATGACCTGCCTTCTTACAATGGAAGAAAGAAAAAGGAACACTTCCAAAATCCTTTTTCTAAATACATTTTCCAAAATTGGAATGGATTTCTATAAGCTCCTTCATATATTTATCTTGTTCCACCCCCACATATACTTTGGCATAGGTAAGCATTCTTCATGACATTGTGACCAAATCAATAGACAATAATTCCCCAAATGAACTAGTTATTCCTTTAAAAATATCCTTATGCCAAAATTCCAAAGGGATTTTTGGGAGTCTAACCCAAAAAAGGAATAATTCAAATCTAGGTTAGGAGACCATTTCTAGAGAGTTGGACTAGCCTTACCAATAACCTAGGGTTGTCTACAAAAGATCTTAGTAAAATCCTCTTGATAAGTAAACAATAAAGAAAGGAAAGCTTTCACCATCATCGAGATTTACACATTGGCTTCTAAATCCCAATTCTTATTTGCAAAAACTCTAACAACATCAATACTGGGATGAGGTTCTACAAACTTACCCACCAAGATAGTTGACATCAAACCAATGTTATGATCAACTAACTTGTCCAGGACAGCAATAGAAAATCTCACATTCTCCTTTTCTGAAATATCTTTAATATCAGGTAAACTTGACTTACCTATTGGTTTAACTCTAAAAGGGGTCGACAATGGTTTTGAGCACTCTCAGGATTGAAGAGGGTCATAGGGATTATCTTCCTTTCTGATAGACTCGATCGCCTTTTGAAGAATCTCTAGAACAATATCTTTTCTCTAAAAATGCTCCTTCCCCGGGTCTTTTTGAAAACCCTATGGATCCCTTTTTGCCTAGCATTCCCCCTCCAAACCTAAAACTCCATTGTTATGGGCTCCAATGCCCCCCAATACACAATTCTCCCTTCCCTACAAAATTCCCACCCACACCCAAATTCAAATTTCCTCTTTCACCTCCTCTAGTAGAAGTCACCATCAATACCCTATAGAAAAGAAAATGTTTATCTATGAATGAAAGTTGATGTTTATGTGTTGAATAAATTGAACCTTTAAAATCTATAATTTTTTTATATTATGAAATGTCTCTTGTCTATTGAAAGTCATTTCTAGTTGGTATGTTCATCTTCATATTTGATATCTACTTCAATTCATATATGCTAAAGAAACTATGCAGATCATTCCGTGGGAATAATCTTTCTTTTGTTTAAAAGATTTATGTATGTTTGAATTCAACATAAAGAGATTGTATATTCAACCATGTGTTCATTATGTATCGATATGATGAATGTAGATACCTTTTGTGCTTTTTGGTAAAAAGTGCTTACTAGTTTAGACTTAAGAATTCATTGAACATCTAATCAAGGGAGTTGTACCTTGTTAAAATTTAGTGGGAATGCTTAAGATTGTTTAAATATTTAGTTATATTTTGGTTCATCTACAGAGGGTATAGAGTTATTTATGTAAAGTTGATTCAAGAGAAAAATAGGAGCCAAACTATAATTCAATGTACTCATAATAAGGATTGATTAGCTGTGAAATTAGCTTAAATGTTAAGTGATTGGTTTACAATTATTTCACCCTCCCCTCAATCCATTGTGCTTTTAACCTTCCATTTTTTATTAAATTTATTTTGAAAAAGAAATGTAGTTGAATAAATATTAGCTAGTCACTTTTTCCAAGAGAAATTAAATTTACTTATGTTTATTTGAAATTAGATTTAATTTAAAGAATTATTTAGTGAAGAAGAATTAGCTTTAAATTAGTGTGTTTTATTTCATATGCATTATTCTAGAATCACAAATAAATTATAAAATAAATAGATATCAACATTATTATTATAACAATCAACAAATTAAGAGATTATTTCACTCTCATATAAAAAAATGATGGTGATGATATTCCTGTGGGAGATTATTGTAGAAACATGATTAAATCATTATCATGATGATATGTTATATTCATGACTATGTTTGTCATTGATGTCACCATAGCAATTTTCTATGGTATCTGACAAAAGAATAGCGGTAAAGATCAAGTTGGTATGGATAGATCATTGAGTGCTTTCACTAGTGAGGTTAAAGGAAGATTATACTATGTGTCTAGTATATGTAGCTAACCTTAGAAGCATAAGATATTAAGTCTAGAAAAGTTATGCAAGTTTCGGTGAAGACTACTCTGAGATAGAGTTTATAGAGGCATGTTCTGACAAACTTGTTATATCTCTTAGCAGAGTTGTTATTCTGAGAATCCAAAGTTAAAGATGTGAAGAAGAAATGCTAATAATGATATGGTTAATCTCACTCATCATAATGTTATGTATATAGAAAGTTAATCAAATTACAAGGTGAAAGATTAATGTTATCGCTAAGTGTAACATGTTCTTAATGTGGTACTTTCACTAGCAAGGTTAAAAGGAAATTATACTATGTGTCTAGTATACATAGCTAACATCAAAAGCATAAGATATTAAGTCTAGAAAAAGTTATGCAAGTTTTGGTGGAGATTGTTCTGAGATAGAGTTTGCAGAGGCATGTTCTGACAAACTTGTTATATCTCTTAGCAGAGTTGTTATTCTAAGAAGCCAAAGTTAAAGATGTGAAGAAGACATGTTGGTGATGACATGGCTAATCTTGATTGTCATAATGTTATGTGTACAAAAATTTATTCAAGTTACAAGGTGAAAGATTAATGTTATCGCTAAGTGTAGTGTGTTCTTAATATGGTTTTATGATAATTAATTAAGAAGGTGCATAAGCTGACTTAGGGAATTATTTTATGGATTTGGTATAAAGGAACAACATTTTACTTTATCATGTATGGATGAATGTGAATGATTGTAACCAACATAAAGAGAAGAATGTGAAGTTAAGTAGAGCACAGCGAAGGTGAAGGAAACTTTTTTGTTGAGGTTTTATTGTATGATTTGAAGTTTGATACTTGGATCTGAGGTTCGTGACCTACTCTACAAGGTCTGGCAGTGATTGGTTCGGTTGACAAGATAGAGGAAAGAAGTTAAAGTATAGTATATACAATTATTCTGCAAGGAATAGTTGAGAGATTAGTTGGACAGTGAGTTCGATGATCTTTCCCCAAAAGTTGTTTGGATGGTGGGTCCTTTCATCTTCTACAACTCCTTACAAGGTTGGTACAACTCCTAATAGGGTTGGAATCTTCTAACAAGGATTCAAAATCTCCTAACAAGGACTCATATGTACTAAATGTTGTAATAGACTCCTAATAGTGTCCATCCTCTAACAAAGAATATTTATATTAGTATAGCATCTTGTGGGCATCATTCCCATTGGGGTTTTCCTTCTAATCAAGGGTTTCCCTAGTTAACATATCGAGTGTAATGGTCTATGTGCATCTTGTTATGGTTGATGTTTACTTTGGTTGAATGGATAAGATTGTTTAAGGTTGATAAATGTTTTAATTATTGGATAACTAATTCACCCCCCAGTTATCTTGGTGGACTATTATTTCTAACAATTGGTATTAGAGCATCAATTCCTTGAAGATAAAGTTTAACAACTTTTGGAAATCCATGAAAAACATATTCAAAAAGGATAGTCCTAAATCTAATGGAGAAAATTTTGACACCCAGAAGATGGAGCTTCCTGGTGAAAGATCATAGTTGTGTACCATTGAGTTTCTAGATAGAGGCACAAGTAAAGACAAATCTAGATCTGAAGAAGACATGAAGATCAAGGAAGGTATTAATCTGCTTATGAAAAGGAAGCAAGAAAGTATGGAAATTTTTTCTTGTTGGACATGTAATGAGTTTGGTCATTTTTCATCTACATGCCCTAAGAGAGTAAGGAAAACTAGAAAGAGTTCACTTTATGATGAAGATGAATAATTTAAAGCAAGTATAAAAAGATTCTTGAATGATTATGATGATAAAGATAATGAGTTTAAATTGGCTAAGAAAGAGAAAGTATTAGAAGGGATAGCCTTGGTAACTATTATTGATGATTATGAAGAAGAGGATAATTTTGGAATTGTTAGAGAGAATTATGAAGTATTCCTTGAGACTAACAATGATTTGCAGAATAAAGGAGAGCTAAGGTAGGAAAAAAGCTCAAACCCTTCAATAGAGCTAAGAGTTGAGATAAAAAGTCCTACTTTATGAAAGAATATGACAAATAATCATCCACTTGAGTAAATCATTGGAAGAAGAGATAAAGGTGTAATGACAAGAAGCAGAATCAATAAAGAACTATGTTTGATATCTCAAGTTGAATCAAAGAATGTAGATGAAGCATGTAAAGATGACTATTGGAAGCAAGCTATGAAAGAGGAATTGGATCAAATAGTAAAGAATGAGACATGGGAATTCGTCCCCAAATGAGCAGACAAGAATGTGATAGGAACAAAATGGGTATTCATGAACAAGGTGAATGAATGAGGTGAAGTTGTAAGGAACAAGGCAAGATTGGTATGTAAAGGTTACTCATAGGAAAAAGGAATAGACTATGACAAAACCTATTCTCCTATGGCAATAACTAAAGCAGTAAGGTTATTCTTAGTGTATGCAACACATAAGAAATTCAAAGTGTATTAGATGGATGTCAAGTCAACATTTTTGAATGGAGAACTTGAAGAAGATGTATACATAGAACAACCTAAAGGTTGTCCTTTAACAGATGACAAGGACATAGTATGTAGATTGAAGAAAGCATTGTATGGCTTGAAGCAAGCACTTAGAACTTGGTATGCAATGTTGGACAAGCATTTGACAAAGCTTGGATATAGAAAAGGTATGGTGGATAGTAATCTCTATTGGAAAGAAATTGATGATGGATAAATGATTTTGGTAATTTTTGTTGATGATATCATATTTGGAGGAAATGATGATGAAAGTGATAAGGTTGCAAAAGAAATGAAGAAGGAATTTGAAATGAGTATGATAGGAGAAATGAAATATTTTCTAGGATTATAGATTGTGTAGGACAAAGAAGGAATCTTTATTTCTTAGACTAAATATTTGAAAGATTTACTGAAAGGTTTGGTTTGGAAACATGTAAACCCATTGGAACACCTATGGTAACTAGACACAAGTTATCTACAAAGGATGAGACACCTACTTTTGAGCAAAAGAAGTATAGATCTATGCTCGTAGGATTGCAATATTTGACTCACACAAGGTTGGATGTAGCAAATGTAGTTGGAATTGTTGCAAGATTTTAAACTAATCCCAGAGAAGCACATTATGTGGTAGTCAAAAGGATATTTAGATACCTAAAAGAAACACTAGAGTTTGGATTTTGGTATGATAGATCTAATGATTTCACTCTATATGCTTATACCAATGTTAATTGGGTAGGTAGCATGGATGACAGAAAGAGCACTAGTGGTGGAGCCTTCTTTCTTGAAGGAAGATTAGTTTCTTGGCTAAGCAAAAAGCAGGATTATATCTCACAAAGTACAATAGAAGCAGAATATATTGTAGTAGAAAACAATTGTAATCAAGTTATTTGGATGAAGTAGATGTAGAAGGATATAAGGATGGAATTCAGTGAACCTATTGTCATACTTTGTGACAACACAAGCATAGTAAATATGTCTAAGAATTCAATGTTTCATTCTGAGACTAAGCACATTTCTATCAAGTATCACATGTTGAGAGAGAAAGTTGTAGAAAAGGAAATTAGATTGGAGTATGTAAACACCAAAGAGAAGATTGTAGATATTTTCACTAAGCCTCTTTCCAAAGAGACTTTTGAGTATTCGCGAGGTATGTTAGGGGTTATGCCCCTACCTACATCAGAATAGATGATGCAAGAGTACATCAGTCCAATGTAATAGAGCGCTATTGTTTGTCTAGATTGAATGTTGATGCTTCTTGTATAGGGGAGTATCTGTGATGGACAGAGTAATCTAGGACTCTTGTTGGATGTTGTTTTTGAATAGTGTCTTTGGACACTTGAGCTAGTCAGAAACAATTGTTGTAGAGTTTGATGGTTGCTGAAATATTTGACATTGATGTCAATGGATGAGAAGTATAGCACGAAAAGAAAGTACAACATGAAAAAACATAGTTTAGAAAGCATGAAAAATAAGTACGGCATGTTCAAAAAAATCAATTGGGAAGAAGTATAGCAGGAGAAGTATAGCATAGAAAAATAGTTTAATGTAAAGCACATTAAGGTATATCAATGGGGTTGAATGATTGATGAAGAGGATTTGAAAAGAAAGGTTAACAATCTTTTGCATTTGGTATTCTTGGAACTAGAAGTTTTTCATCTATGTTGCCATCAATGCCAAAGGGGGAGATTGTTGGAAGCATGAATGCTAATGATATTCCTATCGGGGAATATTGTAAAAACATGATTGGATCATTATCATGATGATATGTTACATTCATGACTTTTTTGTCATTGATGTCAGCATAGCATTTTTTTGTGGTATCTGACAGAAGAACAACGATAAAGATTAAGTTGGTACAGACAAATCATTGAGTAATTTCACTAGCAAGGTTAAAGGGAGATTATACTATGTGTCTAGTATACATAGCTAATCTCGAAAGCATAAAATATTAAGTCTAGAAGAAGTTATGCAAGTTTCGGTGAAGATTGTTCTAAGATAGAGTTTACCAAGGCATGTTCTAGTAAACTTGTTATATCTCTTAGTACAGTTGTTATTTTGAGAAGCCAAAGTTAAAGATGTGAAGAAGACATGTTGGTGTTGACATGGCTAATCTCACTCATCATAATATTACGAGTATGAAAAGTTAGTCAAGTTACAAGGTGAAAGATTAATGTTATCGCTAAGTGTAACGTGTTCTTAATGTGGTCCTATAATAATTAACTGAGAAGGTGTAACAACCGACTCAAGGAATTGTTTTATGGATTTGGTATAAAGGAAAAACATTTTCCTTTATCATGTATGGATGAATGCAAATGATTATAAGCAGCACAAAGAGCAGAATGTGAAGTTAAGCAGAGCAGAGCAAAGGTGAAGGAAACTTCGTTGCCAAGGTTTTATTGCGTGATCTGAAGTTTAATACTTGGATCTAAGGTTCGTGACCTGGTCTACAAGATCTGACAATGATTGGTCTAGTTGATAGGACAAAGGAAAAAAGTTAAAGTATAGTACATACAATTATTCTACATAGAATAGTTGAGAGATCAATTGGACAGTGAGTTTGGTGATCTTACCCCAGAAGTTGTATGGACAGTGAGTCCTTCTATCTTCTACAACTCCTAACAGAGTTGGATCTTCTAACAAAGATTCAAAGTTTCCTAACAAGGACTCATATGTACTAAATGTTGTAATAGACTCATAACAAGATCCATCTCATAACAAGGAATATTTATATTAGTACATTATCTTGTGGGCATCATTCCCACCAGCGTTTTTCCTCTTATCAAGGGTTCCCCTAGTTAACATATCTGGTGTAATTGTCTATGTGCATATTGTTATGGTTGCTATTTACTTTGGTTGAATGGATAAGATTTTTTAAGGTTGATAAATGTTTTAATTATTCGATAACTGATTCACACCTCCCCCCCGCCACCCCTCCCCAGTTATCTTGGTGGACTATTGTTTCTAACAGTATGCGCCTAAACTTCTTAGATAATGTTTCAACTTCTCATCAATAATGATTCACTCTAGAGGAGACGTTATGCACAAAAGGGTCAAAAAGTAATCCAAAATAAGTATTCATTGATACTTGACCCCTATTGCACCAATATCTATTGATCCAATCACCAATAGTGGTTCACAAAATATCCAATAGTGCTTCAAAAATCTCTACTAGTGATTCAAAATCCTCTAATAGTGGTTCATAAATCACCTGGTGTGGTGCACAAACGAGTCAATCATGGATCAAAAAAGATTAAAAAGTAAAAAAAGGGTCAACTATTGGTATATAAATGATCTACTACTAGTATATACAATGATAAAACTAAGTGAAGCACTACTAAACCCGAATTCACTATTGGGTATCTTCCTCTAGTGGTTGTATAAGTCAAAATTTACTGATCACAAAACACATCCACCTTAAATACTCTATACATTTTCCAAATACATTAAATCGTTTTAAATATTTGTTGGGTTTAATCATTATTAAAGATTTGTTACTATTCAACAACCCAGGGACAAGCCCCTGGAGGTACCTATGACACCAAACACTCCAAATATCAAACTTTAAAATTGTAATTGATAGAAATTGCAAAGTTATAGGAAAGGAGCACATACCCATGTAAAACATTACAACTACTACACTAACACAACTATATCGATCACATGTAACACATGAACTTTTATTTCTTATGTAATCTAAAAATAAAATGAAAACTAAATTTAAATCTTAAAAACAACCAAACTTTCTAAAATTCTCTTCTCCTCCTTATTTTAACATGTTCTCACTCTCTATATTATGATTTGAAATCATTTCTTAATATTTATTATATCCTAAATTCTTAATTGAACTATTAAATTAAAGAGAACCAAAGCAATTTCCACTCTAGATAGCAACTTGTAACAACCAACCAACTTTATTTGTTTACTTCTAACATAAACATCCATTAGTTTTCTTATACTCTTCATATAACCAAAAAACTAAAATTAAATGTAAATTTTATTTTTAAAAACTCATATTCCACATCATCTCGAGTGAAGCAAATCAAGGCAAAGCACTTGGAACCAAATAAAATAAATAAATTTTACGTTTCCTCCTTTGACACGCAAGACATTCGAATAAATGAAAAATGAAGGTATGAACGTTGAAAATGAAACAGCCCGTGACGCCAATGCCAACAAATACTACAAAAAAGGGTCAAAAATTTTTAATTCTATCGGCGTGACCCTCCATTCACTCCAAGCTGAAACGTTGGCTCAATTTGGTGTCATTGCCAAAGTTAAGTGCTTGTATCAGTCAAGTCTTGTTTAGACAAAATCACCATCATATAACGTACTTGAATGGATATATTGAAATGTTCAAGATAATCCACAAGCCCATTTCTACTTGTTTTTTAAGACTTTGTATAGTTTTGTTTAGACCTTAGGCCACAACCCCATTTATACTTGTTTTTTAAGACTTTGTATAGTTTTGTTTAGACCTTAGGCCACAACCCCATTTATACTTGTTTTTACTTTTAAAGACTTTGTATAGTTTTGTTGTTTTGTTTATTAGACCTTAGCCGTGGTCATTGGATCCACTTATTTAGTGGGTCAAGCAAGCACAAACCCCACGCAAGGGATCTGCCTATTGAAGTTAAAGATGGCCCTTTCATGATGTCAACAAGAGCTAAGTGGCCCTTTTATAATCACATGTTTACACACTAGGCACCCATTTGCTTTGTGCTTTGGGTTCTAGGAAGATATTGATGACTAGATTAATGACGTTGCCACCACATAGGTTGGCATTCATCATTTCTTTAATATTGAAAAGAAGCCTATAAATATGATTCAATGATAATAGTTTATTTTTTAGTCTTTCAAATTATGTCATCGTTATTGTAGTCAATGTTTTTTTTTTTGGTTATTGTACCCATGAGTTTTGGTTTTCATTGATCTCTTGTGCTTATTGAATGAATTCTTGTAGTGTTCGAGCTTATCAAGATGTATAGAAGATTTATAACTTAAATTGTGTGTAATTTTCGTAACATTTAATATCACACTCCATAATCTATAATCAAGATGAAATAAAGAGAGCACTATGAAGAGAAAAGTAGGAGTCTAAGAAGATTGAAAAGATGGAGCAAGAGGGTTCTAGAATCTGGAAGGAAAGGGATGAAGAAAAGATCAAAGTTTGAAAAATGTGAATTAGTAAGAATATAAATAAATGTGTGGAAATAAACAAGATCTAAAATCTATTTAAAACTCAAAGAAAAAGTACGAACAAATTTAAGAAAAGATTAATAAAAGAAAAAAATATAGAAAAGAATACATACACACGCACACACATATAATCTAAATGTAAATGTTACACACACACACACACACACACACACACACACACACAATCTAAATCTAAATGTTTATGTATAGATGTGTATGTGTGTGTGTAGAAATACACATATACATACATACACCCATCTAAAAATTAAGAAGGAAAATAATGAGATTAAATAAAACAAAATAGTACTAATAAACTAAGAGAAAAACTAAAATATAAGTAAAGAGAAGAGATAAAAGAATGAAAGTAAAATTAAATATGTACATTAATTGATATGAATCAATGACAAAAATAAGGAAAGATATTATAGCTGACTGAGTAAATTAAAGAAAAATATAAAATCATTATGGGGTTTACTCTTTAGCAGCCAAGTGACTTATGATCTAGATTGTGCTCTGAACCTTCATTAGGCTAGTGTTCTCACCGACTTTTAACCCCTATGGACTATTGTACTCATAAGTACAAACTATATGTGTTAACCCTGATCCATTTATGTAAAGGATGAAGTTTCTTATTTTAATCTCTCCTGACCCAAGAAAAGCTAAACGTTTTTGAAGTACTCTGACTAAAAAAAACGTAAAGATGGTTTCAAATATTCTAATATAATAAAACTAAGATTATCATATCTATAAACTTAAAATCATTTAGAGCCCTTGCACTAGTCATTTTACCAATCCTTGTAAACACATACTAATCAAGTGGTACATTATTTTGCCACATAAACTTCTCATTTTGATTCTTCCATAGTAGTGCTCACCTATTGGAATTTACAAGTGGAAAGATTTACTTCTGAGAGGGAGGGGTGAATCAGAAGTAACTAACTTTAACCTTTTAGCTGAAATCATTCACATGCATCTAATTCATCTAATAAACATGAAAGTAAAGACATGCATGAAAACAGATAACACAAGATTTTGGTAACCCAAAAACCCTCCAAAATGAGAAGGTAAAACTGGGGTGGAGATGACACCCACAAAGTATCACTGCAGCAATATGTAACTGTTTAAGGTTACAAAGTTTGACCACTTCTAATGGTCTGCTCTGTGAAAGGCATGTCATGTTAAAAACTTTAAACCTTGTTAAAAGCGACCTAGTTAACTTGGAATGTTACCCTGTTAAAGGATTTAGCACCTTGTTTAAAGGATTACAACATAGCTATTAAACCAACCTATCATCATAGGATTTTCATTCCTAATACAATGGCTAGAGAGTATTAGAAAGTCTTGACCTAATGACTTGCAATCTTCAATTGTTAATTCCAGATCCTTGTTCTGATGTCTATTCTGATCCTTGCTTGATCTAATATGTCTTTTGATACTCTATTCTTGATCAACTAAATTATGCAATGTTATTCTATTCTTTCTAAGTCTTTACATGCCTCTGTACTTCGCTATCATTCTCCCATAATCTCATACTCATGCGCGCACACAATGGGTTTCATCCTCCTTTTAAAGGCTTCGAAAACTTAGGGTTAGGTATGAATCTACAATCAATATTTATTCTTCATTTCCTACTCAATTCATTCACTTTTCCTATTGGTTGTATGCCTTCTCCATTTTTCTTATTGTTTGCATGTTGATTACATAGGTAATGCAAAAGATTCAATCTTATCTTCAAGATCCTTTGAGATTCATCTTGAGTCGGCCCAAAAAATAGTTTACATCTGAGTTTGTGAAGATACAAACTCATATGTTGATTCTGTGTTATTGGGCACTTACTAATTTCTAATGCTCGACACATATAGGAGTTTTGTCTTACTTAGCTCCTATAGTAATTTTGTTTCACTCGACATCTATACTTTTCTTGGCACCTATAGTGGTTGGGAATCACTTATCACTCGGCACTTGAAGTTCACTCGGCACCTATTGAATCTCTAGCTCGGCACACATTGTAGCTCACCTTTTGTATTATACTCGACATCAACTAAGAATTGTTTAAGTGTGTTGACACTCAATTGTCAAAACCAATCTAAGACCAACATCACCGAGGTGGTAGATAATTCAAATATGGCAAAAAATAAAAGCCTCTTTTCTTGCTCGGATGCCTTAGCATTCCAAGTTCTATTCATTCCAATGTGTTTTTCTATTGGAGAAGTGTGCATATGTGAAGTCAATATTATTATTATTAGTTATGTGTTATGTTTGGTATTTATTTTTATTGACAGTTGTTGGCATTGTTTTTGTCTTAATAAAGTAATGGATTTTTTTTATTCTTATCAATACTAGGTAGTTAAACTAGATATATAAGAAAATTGTGAAACATTATGTACTATGTGAGGAAGTTTCTCTAGTTTTCGTTGATTCAGACAGGGTGTGATATGTGTTAGAGAGTAAAGAAAAACTATATACTATAAACACTTTATGCAGAGTGAGAGTTGAGAGAACAAGGCTTGCTCGCTACTCAACCTGTCCTTTTTTTATTAAAAAATATTTAAGAGTAATACTATTTTTTAAATTAAAAATAATTAAATTTAAATAGATTATTATTTTTAATGATTACAATGTTGCTATGAGAATTCAATTGTGTAGTGTTTGAGTCAAGGGTTCATTTGGATTGTAGATTTGAGCAAGAATTAGTCTCAAAACTTCCTAATCCACTATTTGGGTCTACAAAATGGGAATTGGAATTCAAGGAAATGTTGATTTGGTATCCCCATTTGACCCCCAAAACAAGAATTCCATCTCCCCTCAAAATACTTATTATTTGGAATCCATGTTTTAAATCCTATTTTTTGAAAATGAGGATTCCAAATAAGGTGAAATTTAATTTTGATATCCAAATATGCATCAATGATCATTTTTCATGCATATGGAGAATTGAATAAATGCTTATTTTTCTAAGCATGTTTTGCTTGTGAAATGTCATTTCAAAAAAAAAATTACATTTTCATTACTTGAGATTGATAATGCAGAGTATTGCCATAAGAAACAGTGAAAACTCAACATTAAATGTCTATGCTCACCATGAATTTTGAAATCAAAAGAATTCCTTATAAAATGAAGTTAGTTGAGAGGAGCTACTTCACTCGACCATGTTGGCATTTAGCAAATTTTCAAGAAGCAAATGAAAACCTTGAAATGATAAAGCATCAAGGCCATTTCAAGGGACAAGAAAGAGTTTTTCTTCTTGATAGCTAGATAATCGACCCACTATCTAACTTCAAAATTTGGATGATTTTAAAAGTTATTTGGGGTACATGCTTGTCATACAAATCAAGATCATGGGATCAAATCTCTTCTTACACACCGACAACTATGTGAATCTGGAAGAGACAATTTTGTTTCATTTGGATGGGATTAGGTTAAAGGTTTGAGTCAATGAGAAAGGTCAACATGGATGGGTCACAACATGTGGAAAAGATATCAATGACTAAGAAAGAGAATATTCATTTTCTAAATCATATATTTGTATTTTGAACCAAACAAGCTTGGAATACCAAAGTTTGAATATCAAATATTTTGGGGTTTGAACCAAACGGTCCCAAAATAAATTTTGGAAATTGTTATCTAGATTTCAAGTTCAAGAACCCCAAATCTAGGATTTTGAATGCCAATTCTCAAATCATATTCTAGCAACCAAACGGACCCCAAATTTATTGACTCCTTTTCATGAGTCTCCTAAGGTGATGATTATAGCCATGGTTAGAACTCTAGATAAAATCCAAAATTTCAGAAAATTCCAAGTCTGATATAACCCATATGAGCTCTAATTATAATGTTAGCCCTTATTCTAACATTAATTGAACCCTAACCTTAACATTATATTTGAGCTAAGTCATATTCAAGTAACTCCAAATTAAATATTAATTGAGTCATTTTTTAAATCGGCTCCAAATTCAATTGTGATCCTTAACTCCAAAGTTTATCTTACAATAATAATTATATTAATGTATTTTAACTTTCTTTTTGCCAAATATTTTCAAATCATTTGATATTATGACATCTTTAAATTTTTTATGTTTTTCTTCTTAACCCTTAAATATAACATTTCAATATAGACTAACTAAAATTCCATCTTAATAATAATCCTAATTCTAATCTAACTTAACAAGATATGCTTTGTACAACATATCCAAGGATACAAAAAGTTGAAAAATAAGTTGACATATGTACGAGAGTTGAAGGGAGGGGAATTCAACTAAGTAAATAATAACTTAAAAGTAAACTTTAATGTTGTGAAATTCAATTCTTACATTTTCAAAGTGTATTCTATAATATATATTATTTGAGGATAAAAAATTTATGTATGAATACAAAATATTTTATAAATATCTTAAATATAGATTTATTCTAAATTTAAAAATGAGACATTTGAGTTGTCAATTCAACTAACTAGAAAATCCTCTTTAATACATCCTCACCACGCCCATCAAAGTAAAAATCATGCCCAACAGAGTAAAAATGATGCCCACCACAAAGCTCTGGGAACTTCAAATCACTAGAGTAAAAACCATGCCCCAAACTTCAATTGATCATTGGAAAAACCCTTACAGCTCCCACGCGCACGTGAAAGAAAATAATGAAAGAGGCAAAAATTGCCCTTTTCACTTGTTAAGCTCGTGTTGGTCAAAATTTTGACCAACACAGACATGGAATTTAAAAAAACATATTTTTTCTTTCCATATTCCGACCAATCTAAAACATTTTAATAGATGGTCAAAAATTTTGGTCTAAAAATGGGGTCAAATGCACTAGTGTGTTCACCTTCAAGTACACAATCGAAGTTCTTCAAAGTTGTATCATAAGTTCAGTTCCTTCTGAGGGATTCCTTCTAAATTCTTATGCATGGATATGTGTATGTGTGTAAAAAGATAAAGATATTGTTAAGAAGTGGGGGGCATTGAGAAAGATTGGATGGATAAGTAATGCCTTTATTTTCCCAATCCAAGCATTTTTATAGAAACCGATCTGTATGAAAAGTGGCAAATTTGGAGAGGACCCATTTCTAAAACTTCAAGAATTGATTTAGCTCACCATAAAATACCCAATATCTACCATTAAATTTTGGGTTTCCCAATTCAAGCACGCTTATTGAAAGGCATTATATTATCGACACAGGGCTCTCAAATCGCCAAGTCTGCAAAAATATTTAGGAGTCTGCAACATAAGAATTCATGCTCAAGATGTTAAATTTTGGATTACCCAATTCAAGCATGATTATTGAAAGGTGTTACATTATTGACACAGGGCTCTCAAATTGCCAAGTCTGCAAAATATTTAGGGGTCTGCAACATAAGAATTCATGCTCAAGATGTTAACATTTATACTTCACTTTGATAGCCTCTCTTCAATTTTTATCAACATAAACTAAGGTAGCAAGAGTCTAAACCATGAACAGTCCATGAAAAATAAGAGTTTTTCCAAGAGATATTGGGAAGTTTTGGATCTCTACAAGTTGTGTTTCACTGTCCAGGGCTACATCATTGGCCTCTCATATGGCCCAAGATCAAGCCTCAAAACAAAATTTTGTCTCATTGGAAATCCATGTGACAATTACAATGCAGTATATCTCAGATCATATTAAATCCTCTAGCTATCGATAGTTTGGCTTAAAATTAAGCATTGCCTAAATATGAAATGTCAGGTACTGGTAAAACCTGAGATTAATTATTTACATTTAGCCTACAATAATTCTCATTGCAAATGTGGGTTTCATGGAGTAAAACTGATCTTCCTTACCTCCTTAACCATTTGGAAGTATTTGGAAGTAAGAGATATACCAATGAAGAGTTTGTTTGCTTTCATTGTTCTTTGATTAAGACCATTAATGTTTGGTAACTTATGTAGGAGAGAAATAGATTTAGGTTGTATTTTCTCTCTAATCTCTATCTACCAGATGAGGGAAAATTCAATATGATATAGATGGAGGAAAGAAAGATAGTGTTGATGAAAGATCAAGTAATACTACCCTTAAGGCGAAATGGGGAAATACTGAAAAGAGAATCTTCCAAGGCTCCATCTACACCTACATAATATAATGGGCAAAAAGATACCATAACAACTAAGTTACATATGCACAACTTAACCATTAATCAAGGCATCTTTGATCAATGTCCTTGTTTTTGTATTCATTCTAACTTACTCTTTGGTCCAAACTGGTTATAGGTGAGTAAATTGCTCCATTTGTAGGGTTATCAAAAAGAGTTATAAAAGTGAATTAAAGATGCATTTAGTGTAGATCTGTCAAAAGGTGTTGTGATGATTACGCAATAAAGATAATAGCGGAGCCTGACAACTAGTGAGCTGAGTTCCCATGAAGACACTAAGAACTCACACCCATGTGACTTAAATAATCAACTCCATATTCATGCATTGTGATCCTCGTGACTGACTTAACTACCATTTGCTACCCAATTTTTCTTATAAAATAAAATTAGGGGCAATAAATGTTCATCATCAGTACAACTATACATCTAAACTTTCAGGGCTGGAACAAGGGACTGAGTAGTAGAAACGTATGTGACAGGACATAAGTCAAGATTGTTAATAATACTAAGTTGGCTGCATTTTGAACTCTTACAAATTTTGAAAGGTATTCTCCCTCTTATATTGACAACAATTTGAGTTACAGACATGCGATAATATCAAGCACACACTACAAATTTTATTTATCTTTTACAAAACTATTCTATTAAGTATTACTTACGCACTGAACTGCTACTTTACAACAAGATAAATTGCAACAAGATACATTAGAATCTTGAAATTTGCAACAAGATAAATTAGAATCTTTCCCTAGGAAATAGGAGCCCCCCTTCATAGGACCCCACCCTAAGACAAGTCAGTTTGTCCGAAGGCTAAAAGTTGATTACTTTTTGGTAAAATTTGCATATCTACTTATTGCCTATTTAATTTGTTCCAATGGATTAGTAGCACTTTGTTGGAGCTAATCCTTCTATAGTTCCATATTAAATATTAAAGTGTACCACGAATGGTCTATAAATTTTGAGATATTTAAAAGTGAATTCCAATGACCAGATTCATAATACTTACACATTGAATTTCTACTTTACAACAAGATAAATTAGAATATTGAAAATTGCAACAAGATAAATTAGAATCTTGCCCCAGGAAATAGGAGCCCCCCTCCATAGGACCCCACCCTAAGACAGGTTAGTTTGTTCAAAGGCTAAAAGCTTATTACTTTTTGGTAAAATTTGCATATCTACTTATTGCCTATTTAATTTGTTCCAACAGATTAGCAGCACTTTGTTGGAGCTAATCCTTCTAGAGTTCCATATCAAATAATATTAAAGTGTACCATGAATGGTCTATAGATATTGAGATATTTAAAAGTGAATTCCAATGACTAGATTCATATTACTTATGCACTGAACTACTACTTTATAACAAGATAAATTAGAATCTTGAAAATTGCAACAAGATAAATTAGAATCTTGCCCCAGGAAATAGGAGCCCCCTCCATAGGACCCCACCCTAAGACAAGTCAGTTTGTCCAAAGGCTAAAAGCTAATTACTTTTTGGTAAAATTTTCATATCTACTTATTGCCTATTTAATTTGTTCCAACAGATTAGCAGCACTTTGTTGGAGCTAATCCTTCTAGAGTTCCATATCAAATATTAAAGTGTACCACGAATGGTCTATAGATTTTGAGATATTTAAAAGTGAATTCCAATGACCAAATTCGTAATAATTTACATGGCATTGCAATTACAAGATCTAAAAATTATGAGATAACTTCAAAATTTATTCATGATGTTCACAACTGTTTGATGGCATATGGTATGTACATCTCCCAAAAATTCTATAACTCAAAGATACAATATGAACTCAGGGGTGAATTTTGGTTTTATCCTATGAAAACTAATAAACTTTCGAGCCTTATTTGGTTGGGCAAGAGTTCAACAATGTGAATGCCATTATTTAAAGTATTGGATATGGAAGTTACTGAAGTGGTACGATGAATTGCTTTTGTCAGATACTTCTATACTTCATCTAATCAACTGCCCGGATTGCCCACACTACAACCCATCTTATTTCTTTGGCCTTTTTTCACATTCACACCTTTTTGTTATCCCATCAGGTGACTCTTGGAATAGACTTTTCTTGGTGTAGAGGATTTTTAACAACATGCGATCACTGGATTTTTATAACTTGTTGCGACCTTGTACTTAACGAGAATTCTGTTTATCCAAAGCACATTTTATCAGTTGACACTCTGGAATTATCTTTACAATATCAAAGTCTTGAGCCTATTTTATCATTTTGTGACTTATCAAGTACTTGGAACTTAATGATTTCTATATACTGATCGCCAATCTTGCAAGTTATGGAACCCCATTCTACTTAAAAGGGTACGGTTTATGCTTGACAATTTCCATTAACAATAGTTATACTACCACAAATTTATTAAAAGATTATGGAATATTCTTTCAATTAGGATAGACTAATTTTTTTGAACAGAAATAATTAGATTTCGAACCATATGGACTTATGTAAGGATATTAATAAGAGAGACGTTGATCATGTCATATAATATGATTATTCTTTGTGAAATAGAGAACAATAATGAGAGTAGTATGCAAGTCTTCTGTAATTAACATAGATGCACCATTAATAGCTATCAAAGGCCAATGGCCAAAGAGGCTACAAAACTATGTCGAAGAAGGTGTAAACCTGTAGTAATTAATGCATCTTTGTGCAGCAAGCACAAAGTTGATCTAAACAATATAATTTTAAAAAGATATCAAAATTGATAGGAGATGTCTCACCTAAGAAACTAAATTTGAAGTCTCAAGAGGTAGTAGTGATCAAACCATGATATTTATATGGGGAATCAACATAGTTGCAAAGAAATCTACAATAAAATGGCTAGAAACCTATGTGAATGGGTCTAGATCAAATTTTGTCAGAGGTAATGCTGCTAATTTGTGTGAAAAAGAAAATGGGAGCAGCTATGGCATATTACATTCTTTGTTTCCGATCCAGAGTTTTCCAACACCAAGACATCTACCCTCAACCAAACTCCCGCCCACTACAGTCACCGCGTGCGCCAAAACAAAAACATTGCTATGACTTTTTTATTATCCACATCTTATGTTCTCAAGGTCAAAATTTGAAGGTCAAAATTTAAGCAATTTAACCATGGTCAAAATTTTGACCATATTGGGCCCATTTTTTTGACAAAAATGAATTTAACAACCCAAATAGGCTTTTGATCGAAAATTTTGGTCGAAAACGGGGGCATAATGTACTAGTGGTTTTTGCACTAAACAAGTTAATTAGTAATCAATTGCATACAAATTTTCCTTAGGAAACATGTCAAACCATTACCTGGGAAGATGAAACTTGGGGAACATGTTCTTCCCTATATGGATAATATATGGTTATAGTTTTATCTCATGACAAATAATTGGGCATAAGTGAAAAGATGCCAAATGTTGTCAAAAAGTTGTCATGACAACAATTGCAAATGTTGCATGTAACTCGGTTACCTTGGATCCCCTAAACATGAGGAGTGAAAAATCCACTAAGATGGACTAGAATCTTGGGAAAGGTATCTACTACATATTGGAGACTGAATCTTGAGGAGGAGAGTTAGTTTATAACAAGTTTTATGCAAGTAAGAGTGACTGTGACTGTGATTTAGTGTGCAGACGGAGCATTTTGAGCACTTGTGTTGTTGTATGGATTGAAATAGAAAAGTGTGCATTGGATTCATGTAGTATGATTAGTTTTAAGTTTTTCTCATTTTTTGTGCTTTGAACTTAGAGATAGTTTAGTGGCCTTAGTAAATTGTTTTGTAACTAGGTTGTTCGTTGGTCCAATCCAGACCAGTTTGTGTTGTCATGGCTCCCCCATGAAATCTAACTGTGGGAAAACCCTTAAGGTGGATGTAAATTTTATGGGAGTAAGTTAGTTGTAAATATATAGGAGTAGGAGTCATGGGATGCAAGAGAATGATTTTTAAGACCAAGCCCTAGGTGAGCTAGTAGTGCCTGGTTAGAGGTTTGGAGGTGAAAAAATGAGCAAATCTTGCAAGATTTGAAGGTACTATATGAAATAACCACATGTACATGTGTGGTATGATCTAAGAAAGTTGTGTGTGAATTTTTAGTAGTTCACCAATCCATTATGGTGAGTTGTGAGCAAGAAACCAACAAAGCCCTATAAACTAGGCCTATTAACCCTATTAGCCCTAGATATTAGGATACCTATGTACGGATGCCTTGAGAGTCTAAAACCAAAAAAATATCTCATAAAATCCAAAAGAGTATCTGGTTGTGGTGGTATTTTTTCAACTTATTTGGAAATTTTTGGTGAAAAGAGCAAAAAGTTATCTAATTAGGCCTAATTGCTAGTAGGTCATTTTAGGCCTTTACAAGGCAAGAACTTGAACCTGGTTGGAAAGGTCTCAGAGATCCCTTAAAATGGATTCAAATGTAAGAAACATCAATTTTGATGGAGAGATAAGAACCCCTGCAATGAAGTTCATGAGTTGATTGAGGTTGGCACTTGGAATCTTCTAAGCGTAGAAGGAAAAATTGAAAAAATCTAAAGGTGTTTGTCCTTCAAGATGAAGCACAAGGAGTACGACTCTTGTATTAGAGTAAGGGTGGGAATTAGTTAATAATATAAGCCTAAATAGATCCTAGAGGAGATTAAGGATCACTGGGGAAAGTTAGAAGGCTTTCTTAAGTACTTGTGCAAGCACACCCTAGAGCACTTACACCAGATTTCAACAAGAAATATGTGTTTACTATTACATCGTATTATACACTTGAAATATTTTATACCAAAACTTAGGCAACCATTGGCCAAATGCACATACCATTTTGTAAAGGTATAGGCAAGTTTTATTTTTGTAATCACTAAGGACAATCAAATGTTATGATTTGTTAACACCACATATTAATACCTACAATTTGCAATTGCATATTCTCCTGCAATATATATATATATATATATATATATATATATATATATATATATATATATATGAAAGGTTAGTACTGTTTGACTAAAGATTAATATTCAAGTAAAAGATTAGAATTTATATAAGTCATTGAATTAACAATTTTTCAATTGCTAGACAATATCAGTGAAGGGTTTGCAAAGTATTCCATCTCATTGTTATCTAAAAATTGAATTAAAACATATACTTTACATAGATCATATTTCCTTAGTCAGGTTGAGGAGCAATACTCTCTATGGATTTACCAAAGTCTAGTCAAATATATGTGGGGACAATCGATGTTTGATACAACACACAGTGTCATGACCAACATTAGTTTAAACCAATTCAACAAAATGATCACTAATGTTATCCATGTTGATCTTCTCAATAGTGTGCTTGGTTCAGGTATGATTCCATAAATATAAGGAAAATTTTGAGCCACTTGAGTTGTATTAGGATGCTAATATGAGAAGACTCATAATTACTCTCTTTTGAGATTATCGTAGAAGGATGAACAAAGAGCCATGGTAACTCAAATGATAAAATAGAGACCAACTATATTAATGCATTTGAAACATCTCAAATGAAGTCATCTCATACAAATAGAACATTCCAAGGTGCCAAGATGTCCAAGTAACTAACTAGGATGTGAAATAGCAATGAATTGAATAAAAAATCATTTCCCGATGCATGGATAGATTTGGAGAGCTTTGAAAAAAAATTCCAATGTTGCAAGAATCATGACAATTGGAAACAATAGTAGATAACTTTTTGAAAACAAAAAAGCCTTCAACCAAATGTTGGAGAAACAAGTGTGGAAATCTAGATTGGAGCTTAGGAACATGTGTGTGATCTATCATCTATTGAAGATAGCAAAGATGGTTTCTCTAAAATATTTGGGAATAGTTAGAAAGATGAGAGTGTTAAGATTGAAATTAGCACCATGAATGAGAATATTGTTGGTTCAAAGATTTTTGAATTGTGTAAGAGTGATATATTTTCCAATGATACATTATCTACTCGTGGGATGTTAGATAGTTAGGAAAACAGATTGTCCATTAGAACTCCTCATACAATTGGGATTTTAGACCCCAAAAATGGAAATCTTAACCAAAAAATGCATGATTTGGAGGACCCTAAAATGGACTAAAACAACATTTCAAAGGATTGTAATTGAAATGCAATTTTGTTAGTATCTCCTTAGATGGACTCAAATGGGAATGATGAGAAAATTACAACTTCTAGGCAAAAAAATGGAAAAATGGAAGCAATTAGTAAAGGCATTTGAAAGTTTGTCACCACTTTCAGATTGTAGAGATATAATGGGTCCTCAAGTAAATAAATTATAACTATTATAATGGTTTACTAAATTATGATAATTTTATTTCTATAAATCTAATGGAAAAAATTGCACAAAAGAAAAAGCATATCTATATAGTCATTAACAACTTATAAATGTTACTCCTCAATTGATCTATTAAAATAATTCTAAAGAATGAAGTAACCTAAATCTAATTTGACATTTAAACAAAAATTTGGATTTAACCATTACAAGGTTGTCACTCCATAGGCACATTGTTCACTTAAGAAGATTGCAGGGGGTATGGATGTTGCAGATCAGATGCTTTCATCAGGATCAATGCAATCACACCTTCAGGTTCCACTGCACACATCGTCAATGATAGAGCTATTGAAGAATAATGTAACTTCAAATGAGATAATGCAAGACATCATGGTAGAGGCAGAGAGTGGTACTCTATCTCCAATTATAATGACACAAGTATGTAATTTTTAAGCTAAATTTATACTGTAAAATTCAAAATAGACTCTTATAGTCCTTTGATAGTTTCTGCATAAATAAAACCAATATATTTTTTTTTTACATGAATTTTGTAGGTTTAGTTAGTGGGTGATATTGGTAGCTCAAAATTAGGGCAGGTACACACATGCGCTTCAGTTGAAAATAGTGAAATTGTATGATATTTATCATTGATAATATATAGTTGTGATCCAATGCAATATATTTTAATTAGAATTAATATTTCATAGTTACTTGGATTTGTAGGTTAAGCCATTTGATGATACTCAGGATAGTTTGAGGGTAGAGCATGCCCACAAAGGTACTTCACTTGACAACAGAAAACAAGTAAGATATTTATCACTTAAAATGTATATGCTTCTACAAGCAGGTTGAATAAATTATATGTAAGATTAAGATATACCAAGAGCACATCTTATATAAACTATATTACATTTGAAACTAATATTTCATATTTATGCACTTGTAGGTTAAACCAATAAACGATACTCAAGATAGTTTTGGGCTACAGCATGTACACTTGCGCACTTCACTTGATAACAATATCATGATCTTAGGTTTTTTGGGTTTCTAGAGACAATGATGATGTCTATTTTTCTCCATTATGCACCATTTTTTCCCCCTCTAATACAAATCTCTAGCAATAAAGGACAAGTCACATGTTGGTGTTTTGATATCATATTAGCGTTGACTATTGAATCCCATAGTTCCTAGAAATAACCTGCAACCAAAACGCTCATCATATGAACAGAGACAAGAAGCAGATAATGCGCGTTCAACTTTCAAAATTAATTTGATGCAACCAAGTATCTAATTATGTATTGAATAGGATTGGATTGGATGATTATAGTGATGAACATTGAATCCTTGTAAGAGCAAAAAAGAAACCCTTGATGAAATCCTTGGCAAGGATTAAATTTCTTCATGACAATTGTCCTTATTTTATGCTTTGTGACAAAAAAGCACATCACCTTAAATAGAGAAATAGTTCCAAATTTAACTCAAGTATAATAAAATAAAAGGAGATCTAATGAATAAATCAATTATGTAATTTTTTTAATTTTATCATTGTTGATTTTATAATAGAATTTAAGACAAATGGAAAAAAAAGAATAATGAACATGAAGACATAGAAAATACCTTGGGTAAACCCTCCAACTTTTGCCTAAAATTATATCAAAGTGAAAACAACGATAAGCACTCCTCTGATATGTATCTAAAAGCAATAAAATATACTTCTATGATATAATCACCCAGCATGGAATATCAAATAGAACAAATGGAATGTGATATGCCCCTTTACACAAGAGTTTTACTTGGTTATGAAGGGTTGGACTCTTTAGACTAGTTGCAAGGATAAAAGAAATTGTTACAAAGTAAAATGACATATTGAACTACTGCATCTTATGTGAAGTCATCCATGTCTTTTTGTGATTTCTACTATCAAAATGATACAAAAAAAGATAACAATAAGAATACCTACTATGATGACTGTGTTGCTTTGACTTCAATAGCATATGAAGCAATGATACAATACAGAGATGACTTTAATAGTCATTTATTTAGTTTGAATATGGAGAGAAATATCTCCTACAACTGTATCATCAACAACTGTAACATCACCTCATCTTTTTGCTTTGTTGGCTTCTAGGGCAATAGACTATGGAGAAACAAAAATAGCATATGCTAAATACAAGTTTCCATGACTTTGATAGATGTTCAGGAGTAAGTATAAATATTACAAGAGTTGAGAACTTAGAACCATTTTCAACACTCATTTAACTATTGAGAGCATTCACATTTGAAACAATTTTGCATCATCTTTACAGAATATTTTACATAAGCAATGCACAATCCTCAAGTTCACCTTCCAAGCACCTCAGAGGTGTATTTATTGGTTTTCTGATGGCAATGACTCTCATTATAGACACACTTAAGTGTTTATTTCTATTTTAGGCTCTCTAGGCCATAGAAGTGCACAACAACCATACTCATGTTGAGCGATGACTTTAGTGATTCTCATAGTAGCCAATGACAAATTGATTTGGAGTTGATAAAGTTGACTAAATATTCTTACATTGACTCAAAAAAAAAACTTGGTAGGATATATCTTTTATTTTATATTTCTAGATTATTACAGTGGACAATATTCTTAATTTTATAAGACAATAGCAAATGCAAGCCAAAAAAGGCATTTGACTAATGCATGGAATATTGTTTTGAAATATGACTTGCCTTTTTAACCTATGATTTTTTTTCAAATTTTGAAATTAGAAGTTAGAATGATGATATAGCATTAAATTTGTATACTCTAGTTTGCATTTTCATCCCACATATGGACTTCAATCAAAGGATTTAAACATCTCTCTTCATGGGTTCTAAAATGTGAAGAAATAGGCTTTTGAGACTTTTGAAGTGTAAAAGGTATCTTTCAAATTACAATAGTCAAAATCATTGTGAATTGAAAGTCTAAACATTAAGTATTAAGGGAAGCCGAGCTTAATCAATCCCACGGTTTGTAAGGTTGAAACAACACCTACCATTACTAAAATGTGGATCTTCTAATAACCTCACACTATAGGAGGGCCTATTTTATGATCCTTGAGTTTGGGATATGAAAAGACAAACCATAAGCCAAAGGCTTTTATGTGAAAGGTGAAAATTATTGAATCATCAATTCTAAAATTTAGTATGACTCATTTCCACAATCTTATTTATGATAAGATTTTTTGTTTGACAATTCATGTTTCTACCTGTTTGTGGAAATTCATGGCTAATTTTAGGTTACATGTGGTCATGACATTGAAAAAAAAAAAGGAAATAAGTTGTTGATCTTAGCTTGGTTGATATATCTCTAATATTTGAGGTGTCGATTTGTACATTTTTTAATTACAAATTGTTATTTTTGGTTTCTTATCTCTGTGGTGAAAGATCTAAACTTCTACTAAGTTTTTGGCAGTTTACAATTAAAGGGAAGGTTAATTAGTTTCATTTTTTTAGTAATATGATGTGTTCATTGCATGCCTTCAATAATGATGCTAGCTCTTATGAGTCAAAAGTGATTTGATGTTCTTGACAAACATTTTAGGATGTCACTATATGCATTTTTGTTTCTTATAGTGATGATGGTAGATAAAGTAGAATTATTTCTCAAACTAAGCAAGATCAAGTAGATAAAGGTTTGACAAGAAGAATTAATAGACAAGCCCCCCACATCTACTAAATTCTTGCATAATCTACCTTAAGATGATAATAGCTTAAGTGGTGTTTGATTGTGAGGTTGCCTCTATCCTTTTAAATAGTTTCATGCTTGATAGTTGACCCTTAATGGATATCTGCTAAATGTGCAATAGCAAGCTGAGTCATGTTTAACTTATTATAGAAGAAAGCCATCAAAATTACCTATCTAATCAACAAAAGAAGAAAGCTAGCACTAAATAACCACCATATGAGGGAATATTGATCTTAAATAACATATTTTGCACCACAAATTAGGGTTTTTTCTCACCCCTTTGTGTAAAATGTGTATAGTCTCTATTCATTCTCCTTAAACAATGTGATATGATTTTGTATAGTATGTTCCTTGTATTAGTAATTTGAAAATATTCTTCCATTTTCTCAATTATATCAGTAGATAGAGACATGTAGTTGAGTGATTCTCAAATTGCAATTCTTATTATCCCTTCATTTGAATGATACAAATACTCCAAGTCGATCCCTTTTCAAAATGTTCTACTAGAAGATCAATTCTACTATTAAAACTAACATTTGTTATGAACTCATGATATCAATAATTATAAGTTCCTATCTTAGATGGACTAGAAAACATTCCTAATACTCGTTTCTCCCAAGTAGTATCAAGGTTCCTCATACATACTTCAAATCTAGATCTTTACATGAAAATTTTCCGTAAGCTTTTTAAAATATAGCTCATCCATTAAAGGAGTGAGATTGTAATGGGAAAAAAACTCTACATTTTGTGAGTCAAGTTGATGATCAAAATGTGTTGAAAATAGCTAAGTTACTTTTGCAAAACTATAAAGAAAATGAATAGAAGTGCTTTCTTTTGTTTGCTTCTACAGTTGGAGTCAAAGGAAAACCCAATCCTTCACTTGAGGAATATCTTAAATGGAAAAGAAGAGAAATACATAAGACACTAAGGCACGAGAATCCTTTCATGAAATCTCTCATTATTGTGGGAATCTCCAAAGAATGGGCATTGGGGAAGTCTAGTGTTATGGTTCAATCAACCAAATTCCTAGATAGAATGCCATGTAATACAAGCTCTAGTTGTCTTCAATCATTTTACTGCAAATCAACTTCCAAGCATCACTACAAAAACCACAAAAAGACTTGCCTCAAAAAGATCCCATGGTAATGTAAACAAAACCTCCTCCGGCCAGTGCAAAATATAATTAATAAAAAAAATTCTTTTTTTCTTTTTTTGTTATGAACCTGAGTTGGTCAAAATTTTGACCAACTTGGGAAACCCTAATTTGGTTGAAATTTCAACTAACTTGGGCATAAAACCCTAGTTTGGTTAAAATTTCAACCAACACGAGGATTAAAAAAAAGATGAAATCATAGGCCAATATGGCCTTTGGTAAAAAAATTTGGTAGAAAAACAAGGGGAAATATATTAGTGATCCAGTTCACAAACACTTGAATCTTCTTTTGCAATTTGCAATTGTGCTCTTCATGCACTCTATAAACTCTAATGAGTGAAAATGAGTCAAAAACCTACTATATAACCCTTCATATTTGACATTAAATGCTTAGTTCTTACACTACTATCTATCATAGGACTTTCAACATGCTCAGCTAACATAGTGAGCTTGGTACTTTCTACCATGTCTCCTTAACTTGACTATACCTACAATTCTTCTCCTTGCTTGGCAACAACAATGAAATCTTCTATGTTCAGCACCAACATAGAAAATAACAAAACTATAGATTTTCTCTAGGTTCTAATCATTACATTACATCTTAATTCATGCATATATGAACTTTTTATATCTTAGATTCTTGGAATTGATACACAATATAACTTTTCAAATATCAATTCCACACATACCTTTTATTTCCTAGTTAGGGGTGATGTAATCACCTGATCCACTAGATGAAGTGACCTCATCTAAACTTGATGCATCACATTCTTTCTTCTTTTTCCATGTCTTGTTCATCTCCACCTTTACCTTCTCAATATTGACCTTTTCTTTGTCTTTATTGTTTTCATTACTTGGTGCTAGTGACCTAGTTGGACAGTTTCAGCTGACATGACCAGTCTTGAGACAACTAAAGAATGTAGCCTCACTCAACCATTGATTGTAGTTGCCTCTAAAATTTTTTCTAATGAAATTCTTAGGAACATTTCCATATTCTTGACAATAGTGACAACTGTACCTTGTGTTGTAATTCCAACCATAGGAGTTTCTATTTTGGTGTACCTTTGTATGCTTCTATGATGTCCCCTTGGTCTTAGATCTACATTCATATGCTTTATGTCCATACTTCAAACAATTGTAGTAGTATCCTTCAAATATCTAAGTGCTCATGGTCTTGGTCTTGCATTCATTTTCTTGATGACCTGTTTTGTTGTAGTTGTAGCAGTATCCTCTATATTTCTATTTGGGGTTCTAGTTGACAACTTTGCTCCTCTAAACAATTTTTGTATGACCCAATTTTCCATAATTATGACAAGTAGGTCTGTATTTCTTATCTTTGTTGCTCACCACTTTTAGATGATTCTCCTTCTTCAGTATTAGTGTATCCTAATCCAATAGTATCATTATCAAGTCTTGGTAATTTCATCAATTTCTCAAAGTGTTTAATGACTTCACTTGGTTTGTTGAATCTTTCAATGAATTCATTTTCTTCTCTTAGTTCATTTTTTAATAGATCATTCTGTGACTTTAGGGTTGTGATCTCAATTTCCTTTCCATTCAATTCATTATTTGTAAGCACCAATTGATTCATTGTATCCAATTTCATGTTAGAAAGATTTTGCATATCTGACGTCTTCTCTTAAATTCTATTAGCCAATATTCTTTTGTGCTCTTCAATCATGACTTTTTCTTCCTCATCGTTCTTTTTATTTTCAGTCAGCTCACATAGCAATATTAATTGGACTTCTTGTTCTATTTTGATATTTCTAACCTTTTTAGTTAGGGCATTGTTCTTTTCCATCATATCTACGACTACTACATCAAATTCATTTGAGTTTCCATCCTCAAACAATCTAGTAGTGTCTTCTTCTTGATATTGAGTGTCATTTTGTTGAATAGCTAGTTCCTTTCTTCTCTTTAATGAATGTTGCAATTCATCTCTTACCTCCTTGAGTTGATGTAGGGTAGGCCATATTTCAATATTCTCATTCTCAATAGTCTTTCCCAACTTTTAGACTTCCATCTTCAAGATCTTACCTCCAAAGCTATAAAACTTTCCTTTCTAGAGAACAAATCTTTGATACCAATTGTTGGAAATAACAATAGGAAAGTAATTTCAGGAGGGGGGTGGGGGGGAGGGGGTTGGTGAATCAACACTTAAAACTTTTGCCTCTAAAACATATCACCAACATCCATCTCATAAATAACATGGAAAATGAAATAACATAGCATGCATCACATCCATAGCATAAAGTAAATAAAATATAACACAATAAACTGGTTATGTAAAAACCCTCCAATGAGAAGTTAAAACTAGGGTGGGGGTGACACACACAAATATTCACTACTGCAATTGTAAAGTGTGGCCTATTATGGCTACAATGTGTTTGATTATAATATATAATCTACCATGTGAAAGGTCTGCCTTGTTAAAGGCTTACAAAGACTATTAGTTCTCACCTTGTTAGAGGATTTAATCTTACAATAAAGCAAGCAACCAGTTAAGATATTTACAACATCCTATTAGGAATACTCAGTTAAGAGATTATCTCTGTATTACCTGTTAGAATGATTTAGCACTGTGATCCTTCATTTAGCACCTTTCTACTTGATGTCAGATCTTCTCCTTACTGATTAAACCTTGATCCTCCTAATCAGATATGTCTCCTCTATCCTTTCACTTCTTTACTCTATTCTTGCCAAACTAATTATGCAATGCATAGCTCTGTTATAGCCATCTCAACCACCATGAATTCTCTCTCAACTCTTAGCATGCATCTCGTCACACATATACATACTCTTTAGGGTTTTCCTTATTAAATAATCCTTGGTGTAGATGGATTAGGTTAGAATCAATAGTTGTGGTTGATCCATATTGTCGCCTTAAGCTTCCCTTTTTCTAATTGATTACATGTACTGCATAGGGATTCACAATATACCTCCATACTTATCTTTCATAATCATAAAATATGATTATGTTGGCCCAAAAATGGTTTACATAGAAGTTTGTGCCATTACAAACAACTATGCCAAAAATTATTCACTTGGAATCCAAAGGCTTTGATGCTCAACCTTCAATGTGCTCCTAGGTTTATCTCAGCTTCTAAATAGCTCAACACTCTCTATTTACTCGGCACCCGAATTACTTAGCATGTATAGATTGCTTGACACTTGAGTGACTCAAACCTAACTATCCATATCTTTCAACATGTATTGGCTGGCAACTTATGATCAGCATGCTTAGACCACTTGGTTTGCACTGATTGCTCAGCTCGCTCTAATCACTTGGCAAACACTATGTACTTAGCATGCACTGTAATTTTGCTAGATTATGACTACGTGTTTTGTCACTACCTTTTCAAAATCAATATGAGATTAACACCCATCTCTTTCACCCTCTCTCACTCTCTCTTTATTTCCCTTCTCTTCCTCTTCTACACCCCTCTCTCCCTCTCCTAAATCTATCTCCCTCGTCATCCTATGGTAAACTCTTGTTTTCCTCCAAATTACATTTCCCCCTTTTGTTTGTCACTCTCTCCCTGATCTCCCTTTCTTTCATATATGGAAATATACCCCCAACTAGACTACTTATAAAGAAATATAACCATATATTTGTCATAACCACATCCAAATGCCAATCCAAAGATAATTTCCAATGTCACAAATCAACATAACTCTAGGATAGAAAAAATCTCACACTTACTATTCCTACATAGTATCCCCATGTATAACATGTGTGCTCTAGATGGGTAGCCAAAATAGCTGGTACACATCCTCCAATCATGGTCATCACCCATATTAAGAGATGAAAGGTCATATGTTATCATCATCATCAATCATATAGTGTCATGAAAATATCCATATAGTGTCATGTGATCACCATCACCCATTATTCGTAGTGTACTTCATGTCGCAAATTACTATCTAGACTTTTGATTGTATCATAGACTTCCTACCACAATTGAACTTCCTATAGAAAATAGAGTCAATCTTAATCTTCATTATATTAGACCAATTATCAATAATGATGTTTAATTGGCTGGAAATATTCATGGATTATGGTATTTAATGTCTACTTGTTTAGGTGTGTGGCTATTGTCAATCATGACCATTACTTAATTAGTGTAAAGAGATGCTTTAAGCAATTGTTTGGATTAAGTGTGAAGACATATTGCATATAAATTCCTTCTTAGTTTCATTCTTTAATGTGTCAATTCTAATTAATTAATTAAAATCCTTTTAGTTTGATTTCTTAGCATGTAATAACTTGCATTCATAACCTCTTATTCATTATCTTCATCCATTGAGAAAATAGATGTTATATCTATGAATCTCAGATTGACACTCTTAGGGTATTTTGATTCAATTATGTTCAAAAATAATTGATCAATTTAGACTCCAAGCTTTCCCTACAAATGCATGATGTGAAAATGAATCTCCCAATCCCCCTTATATAATAGTTTTTAGAGAAAATAATAATACATGACAACTAGGAAGCAAAGAGTTAATAATTAAAACCCCAGGGCATTTCGGGCCCCAAACCCCGCAATCACTAGAGGAGAGGTCAACCTCTACTAGACTAGGTCAACTTAGGGTCAGCCTCTTCTAAAATAGATTGACCTATTCAAAGAGAAGTGGATAAATAGGCCTTAAAAAGGCTTAGGAGAAAGTGTGGAAAGAATGGTGAAATACATAGCTCGCCAAAAGATATGGTCAGAAAGGTGGAAATGCAACACTTAGAGGACCATAGCAAGAGATGATATAGAAGTATGAGATGTATTAAGGAGGAAAGAGAGAGACATAAACCACACTACCCTAGACTAATTTCTTCTAATAGAAGTGGATTAATAGGCCTCATAAAAGCTTAGAAGAAAGTGCAGAAAGAATGGTGAAATACAAAGTCTACCAAAAGCACTTAGAGGACCATATTGAAAGAAAAGAGATGATGTAGAAGTGTGAAATAGATTAAGGGGCAAAAAGAGATACCAAAAGCACACTAAGGAGGGCTAAAATGTTTCACTATGAATTGCATCCATTTTAAGATGGTGTAATTACTGGCTACTATCAATTTTCCTTATTGAATCACTTCCGATATTACGATATGATTTCCTTTCTTTTCTTCTTGTTGTGATTTCTTAAGTTTACTGTTAGTGATGTTAAAGAGTACAATAGTCAAGGAAAAAAATTTACCATCCTCCATCAAGGTCTAACTTTGCATTTATATAATTTTGATAATGCAATCTACCTATCTAGAAATATCATAGTTGAAGTATATTTAGTCCCCCCTGAATCCTTTGTGATTCCTTCTAAGATTGATACAAAGAAATAAATGTACAAAGAAAAAACCTCCCCTCATGTTGGATCACCATCGATTACCCCACCTAAAAATAAATATAAATAAATAAAGGCCCTCACCAATTTGTGTATTATCACTAATAAACATAAAAAAGAGCCTTATGTTTATGTGGTTGAGTTTGAAGGTGAGGCTAGGGAAAACCCCCTAGGTCACATAGGATTACCAATGAACCTAAGCCAAAAATGAAGAAAAATGCCTATAGGAAAATTTTCATTACTGAGGACAATGATGGGTTTGAAAATGAGGAAAATGTCATTAAAAGCTCCACCCATGTCCCCACTAGCCTCAATTAAGATAGTGAGAACTCCCCTCAAAAAGTTGATAATTAAGGGGAGTCCTAGACAAGGTAAACAAGTTATAGAGGATTTTGCTTTAGGTAGTGTCCATTAATTATCAAGGCCTGTGGTGGATGTGCAGCCAATGAGAAGGCAATTTACAAACTCAAGACTAAGCTAGAGAACATGGATGTGAGGTGCACTAGACTGGCCACTTATGCCATTTAGGTGATGCACTCCTCTTTCACTACTCTTAGCCATCTACATAAAAAGAAAGACAAGATGGATGGCTCTAGTGGAGAAGCTACTAGGGAACTATTTACCTTCTTTGCTAAGGATTAGACCCAATTTCTAATGTTGAAGCCCAAGGAGGGAAGTAATCAATTTAATATTTTTTAGGTTGTTCAAGATAGTTTACTACTAGAGGATCTCTGATATCCTCATTTATATTTGGAATACTAGTCTGTATAGCACAAGACTTTCTCTATTATTTTTTGGCACATTCTCGTTAAAAGCCTTAATGGATTAGTTATTGACTTTCATAAGAAGTTAGATAGTTTTTTTTTCTTATAGTGAATACTTTTCTTAGTGTTAGTAAAAACACTATAATGGCTATCTAGTGTTTAAGGGAGAGGTTTTTTAAATTAAGGAAAGGTGTAGGCTAAAAATCTACTGTAAATCTATTTGATTTCAAGTTGTTATTAATGTGTTGTAGCTTTTGATTGTTCTTCATGGGTCAACCCCTTGTTTTGGTTGCTTTTAATTTTTTTTTAAAAGACACAATCTAAGAAAATAAAAAGAAGGGAAACTATAGGGGAAATGCACTAAATTTAGCTAAAAAATGCTCATTCATTGAAAATGCATGAAATCAACATACACTACCAATTTATTGGTATAATTAAAGGATTTAAGAATAAATGATAGTCAAACCTAAAGTATATTGAATTGAGATATAAAAATTTTTGGTAAGAGAAGGATTAGAAGTCCTTGATTATTTATTGTTGATTTATTGTTGTCGATGTGTTTATATTTTTATATTTATCTTTGATTAACTAAAATTAGGACTTTGATAATTGATTTTCATTATGTGTTAGAACTTATATATAGATCAGTGTAATATAGAAATAGATTACATATATGGTTTAATCTTGTGACACTTATCCACTATTCAATAGGGTCCTCCTAATGTAGTGATTTTCTTTGTTGATGCACCATACACTCTTGCATATGGCTTCATGCTTTTAAGCAAATGGTTATCTTGAAAAACACAATAAATCCCACTATAAAGTAGAGGGAAGTGTTTTGAATTCTTTTTAGAAAATTCAACCCCCTTTTTTGATGATACAAAATTGAAGATCAACCAAAAATGTATACAATATAATTGTTAATGTTACATGTCAATACTTTTCTATAGATGTTTTATGTTTTATAAGGTTTCAATTCACTTTATACTAATTAATTTTCTATGAGTATCTACAAATAGATAAACTTTGTAGATACTTAATTCCAGGTGTTTTTATGGAAAATCCTACAAATCACAACCAACTTATGAAGATCTTAATCTTAAAGTGAGAAATGTAAAGTTTCAAATGAGAACTAGATCATGACACAATCAAACCTGTTGATCCATAGGCCACATTGGTTATTAGTGTCAAACACTTATCCATTCACAAGGAAAGGTTATTTGGTCATCACTACAACCAATTCATCCTATACAAGACAAGCTAAGGAATGAATACCTGTATTTATTCCAAGTCATGTGTCGAGCAATGGTTACTATCAAGCAAGCTAATGGTAAATGAGTACTCTAGTGATCACCAAGTTTATCATAGATAACAATGAATGTGAAGTTAGTTAGAGATATCAATAGATGTTGAGTGATATAAAGGTCACATTATTCAATTCATGTTGAGCATAGCTAAGGATGAGTGACAACACGAAGAAAGAGTTTATGTCGAGCGCCAGTGTGATGTAAGTGCTAAGTAATAAAGTTTCACATTTTTATTTGGAATGGCAATAAATTCTATCTAAACCATTTTTCTCAAGTTGGAAGTGTGCTTTGGAGATTAAGGAGGTGATTGTGTGTTAGAAGGGAGATCATTAATCCCTAGGAAGTGCAATCCACCAATCAAAAAATGTAAAGACCAAACGAAAAAATGATTGATTCTAGATCGTTGATTTGGATCTAGAAGACTCAACCAATTATCTATTTAAGGAGGTTCTATGACCTAATTCATAGTGAATGAGATGTATGTGTGTGAATAAGTATAGAGAGAAGTTTTGGAGGTGAATCAGTGTGTAGAGACCAAGTAGTGTAGTGAAAAATTTTTGAGCATAGATAGAGGATATTTATCATTATTAGGTGATATTATATTGTATAGAGGAGATATGTTATCAAGTATTAAAGTTTTAATGAAAGGATCAATACTAAACATTTTAATAGGTTTTTTATGGTTTAAATCTCTTAATAAAGTATCTTTAACAATCTTATGTAAATCTCCTAAAAGAGTACTTACTTCATTGTGATGTAAAATCCTTTAACCGAGGTAGAACCTAGTAGTTCTTTTAGCCTTTAACAGGGAAGACCCTTTATAGAGTAGATCATCAAAAGAGATCAAATCAATGTAGCCTTAACAAGAACAACTTTATTGCTACAATAGTGAAGATTTTATGGGTGTTATTCATACCATAGTTTTACCTTCACCTTGGAGGGTTTTTTCATTACCAAATCCGTGTTAATTATTAAAAATAGATTGATACAAGTATGAATAATATTTTTCAATAATTGTTTTCTTACTAATGTCAAACCTACTACTTTTTGGTAAGACAATTGCTTAGATGATCTGAGTACTATCATTTGTTTGATTGATGAAGAGGATTTGATCAAATGAGGTGACAATAGCACCTAGAGGAAAGGTTGAGTTATGATATGGAAAAGGGGTACAAGGATCAATCAAGACATTGATATTATAGTGCATTGATTATCTACTTAAGGTTGCAAAGGATAGATGCAATGATTAAGTTTAGAAGAACAACTAAAATGAATTGTGTCTATGAGGCTTAACAATTTGCATAGGAGGTGCTGAGAAAATTTAGTGTAAGTCAAGAAGAAAATTAGTTGGAGCTGAGCAAAGTCAAAATTTAGTGTATGTTGAGTGATATAGTGTAATTTGAGTAAAGTTCAATTTATGTCAAGCACCTATAAACTTTAGTTTGTGGATATCGATCAACACAATATGTGTTGAGCATTAGAAGCAAGTTAATGTCAAGTGTTAGCATTATGAGAAAGATCATGAATTCAATGAATCTAAGTCAAAAAGTTTGATTTCTTGGATTATGTGAACCATGTTGAAGATAAGCTTGATGAGATGGTGGCACAGAATTCAAGATGAATCATTTTGAGGCAAATTCAAAGAGGATTGAAGGAGAAGTTTCTAGAAGGGAATAAAATGAAATGATGGGTAGATTCATTGAATCCTACCTAATCCAACCTACTCTAAAATGGACGATAGAGGTTAAATGGCAAAAGATCTTAATTTTCTATTTATAGAGATGGTTGGTCAGAAGCAAAGGTTGTCATGTGTGAGAACCTAAGGAAGACAAGGAGTCTAGGGTATTGCTTCATTCAGTGACCTAAGAGAAGAGACTACTATTGGCAAGCAAAGAAAGAAGGCGTAAAGGTATAAATGCTTGAAGGGTGAACAAGCTATCAAAGCTAAAGTGTGTAAGAGCTAAGTAGAATGGAGCACTAAAAATTGAGATCTATAATTTGCAAGTGTGTTGTAAGTTGTTATCAGATCAAGCCTTACTGTTACCTTCTAATAATTGTACCAAGCTAGGGTAAATCCTTTGGATTAAGGTTGACATAACAATCATTTGTAAATCCTTTAACCAAGTGACATTCCTAGTGAATGATCTAAAGTCCCTAATAGGGTGATTGAAATCCTGTAACTAGGTCACATTTAATAGTGTGCATTGTAATCCTTTCATAAGGCATCACTTCAGAAGAGTGAGAATGAGTAGCATGTTACTGGTGGTTTTTTCCAAATTGGGTTTCCACATTAAATCATTGTGTCAAATGTGTTATTGAATCTATTATGTTTCATGCTTACATTTTTGTAAAGTTGATTTGGTAATAACCTACAAGTTTAAGTGATTGTATGATCTAATGGATGCATGCATGATGAAAATGTTTTATGGATATGGGTTCACTAAGTTGTGAAAAGTTTTATTTGTACATCTGGACCTTGGATAACTAATTCACCACCCCCCTCCCCCCCCCCCGGCCAGTTATTGTAAAGAATTCCAACATTAATGTGTTTATGAATTTACATTTATGCAGTTGGAAGGTAGATTTTATATAATGTATATGTGAATGGTTTTGTTGATATAAGATGAATGTTTAAATGAGGGTTTTTTGTGGTGATATCAAATATGTTTCATGTTCAAGTGAAATAAGTTTTGTACCTATTAAATTTCCAACAATTGGTATCAGAGCAATGTACTCTTAGTAGAAGTCTAACCACTTGGGAGTAAAAGATCTCGAGGATGGAAGCCTACAAATAGGGAAAGATCATTGAGAATTAGAAGATAGATGTTCAACTTGCATATAAATAAGTTAAGGCCACAAAGGAAACATTACGGAAATCCTTGAAGAGAATAAAGGAGATGGCTATTCAACAATATGATACCCAATACAGAAAAGAGATTGTTGAAGAACTATTTGATGAAGGAAGTTCTAGTGAATCTAATGCAAAAATAGAAAATCCATTGGAAAGGAACAATACCCTAAATGAGGAAGTCAAAGCATTGAAAAGAGAACATGGAATTCAAGCAGTAAGGCTATGCGAAGTAATTTAACAAAATTAAAAAGCTGAGGAAGATAAAGCAAAGGCTAAAGATGACAAGGAAATGGTTGATGAAGACAAGAGATAGTTGGTTACAAGACTTGATGAAAGAATCAAAGAAGTATAGAAGCTAACTCATAATTAGTTTGATATGATCAATCAATTACTTAGTGCAAATCATGACATTGCAAGAAAGGAGTTGGAGATTACAAATATGAAATCTGAGAATGGTAGATTGACAAATGAGTTAAAAGTTGAAAAGGAATTTGTTGAGAGGTTGAATAAACCTAAAGAGGCTATGAGATTTCTGAATGAATAGATGAATGCACCTAGGAGACCTCATGACACCTCTGCACTAGGCTATGTTGAATTCCTATCACGTGTCGAGAAAGGAGAACAAAGGAATGTGAATAAAAAACCAAAGAATAAGAGACCTGCATGCTATCACTATGGAAAACTAGGCCACACAACAAACATTTGCAGGAGCAAGATTGGTAAGTCAAACCCTAAACCTAAATTCAATGGTTATTGCTTCACTTGCAACAAACAAGGTCATCAAGCACATTAGTGTAGATCTAAGGTCAATACAACACCAAATACTTCTAGAGTTGAAGGTTAATATTATACATGTCAAAAGTATGGTCATAAGTCAAGAGATTAGATATCTAAGAAAAATAATAATTAGACATCTAAAGGTTAAGGAAAAGCACCTAAGCAAGGTAATACCATAAATTTGGACTATAGTACTTGGGTAAATTGTCAATATTGCGGACAATATGGTCACATTGTAGTAAATTGTGCTAGGATGCATCTTAGAGGAAGATATGGCAACTAGAGGAATTTTACTCCAATATGTTTCAATTTTTAGAAGGTTAGACATCTAAGAAAGGATTGTATGAATCGAGCACTAGCTCCAAGTGTTGAGGTAAATAATGGTCAATGTTGAAAAAGTAAGGAGTGAAATGAAATAGACATGGAGAAAGAAGTCAAATGAAGGAAAAAGTACAAATGGAGAAGTTGTGATCACCGAGTCCAATGGATTAGGTGATTTCCCCACCTCAAACTAAATGGCAAGGTATGTATGGAACTATGTTTCAAATTGCTATATCATACATTAGTTCCTAATACCCTATGCATGTAAGTCCAAATTAGCATGATTGAAGATGCATAAGGACATATGTTAATGTTTGAGTTGAAGATGAGTTATGGTACCTAGTTGAAAATTTGGTAAGAGATCGAGTGCTAGTTTTGAATGTTAGTATGAATCAAGTCCTGATACTAACCAAGCAAAGTTGAATGATGTGTGTGTGTGCTGAGTTTCATCGAGTAAGCTGAGATCATTTTTATGCACCTAGTGTTTGCCTAATGGTCATATAGAGCAATTAATGGAAGATATATTCAACCATTTCAAACTATATAGTTGATTTTGACTCACCAATTTTTGAGTTTACAGAGCGAAGAATTTAGGCAATCTATAGAGTGATTTGTGTAAAGTATGAAGAGATTTAAGTGCATGTCATCAACTTAGAAAGTAAGTTGTGTGGAGTAATTTGAGCTAAGTTATAAAGTTGTGAAGTTATTTGAGTTTAAAACCATAGATTATAAGAATGACATCATCTACATTTGCAAGTGAGAAGAGGGATCTATTGAGGGATAACAATGCTTAAATTTTTTGTAATGATGTGTGGACTCCACCTATTTTCAAAGTGTACCTTGACATTATGTTGATAATAGATTGATCAAGAGCATTATTTGTGATTCCACCCAGAGTGATTATGATTCACAATGTCAAATCATGTTATATGTGCAAGATCAGAGAGATAGGCAATTTTGAGTTGAGAGACACTTATGATAAGTTGTGTGAAAGTGGGGTGTTAAAATATGAGAACAAGGTCATGGCCAAGAGAGGGTTAACTCATGCCCTAGCATTTCCAAAATGTTTAAATTTGAATGGATAATGATCATGTTGAGTAGGATACATGACATGAGATTACAGTTGGAGAACGGGCTAGTTAGGATCACAAAATCTATTATACATCACATGATTGGTTACCCTATTTTGGATTGAGTGAAGACTATGCATTATCAAGCAAGGGATGTTATTGAAAGTAACACAAAGGAAAAGTGGAATCTCCACGGTATGTCAATCAATAACATTAAGGATTCTTTGATCGAATTTGCAATTTAGGTGATTTCTCATAAGTTTTATCAATTGAACTGATTAAACATTATGTCATGTTTAGTTGTTGACATGGGCTATAACCTTGTGAAGAAGGACCATAGCTATGATTTGGCTGAGTTACAACTATCCATCTTGCAAAGAACCTTGAAGCGATAAGGAAGGCCAAGAATACATCTTGTAAGTTTTTTTCTCTTATCATATTTATATTTGTCTATGTATAGAATTCATTTCCTACTGTTGGTGATGTTGTTTGGGATAAGACTAGAATAGTGACCGAGAAAATAAATGAGTACATCAATCAAATAGGTGAGGATTTGGAAACCATTATGGATGGATACTTTGAGGACTTCAAGAGGAAGATGAAGAGCATGTTCTGAATACCTAAGTTGGTTGTTGATCAATACTATGATCACATATTTTTTCTTTTTGATATAGATTATACATATTTTTAGGCTATTATACCTAGAGCGGTATGGTTAAGACCTATGCATTATGAAGTAAATGTTGATGAAGTGCTAGCCACCATTACATATTTGTTACTTGAGGAGATTGACAAGAATTTTGAACCCTTTGACACATATGAGACCGTAAAAACCAAAAATACTAATGCAAAATAAGGTCCCTAAGATGGATTGGAAAATAAAGATGATGATCCAAGACTTGGAAGGTAAACTTGGAGAGGCACTACTGTAGATTACTAAAGGAAAAGGAAAAGATCTTGACAATAATGAACATGATGGTGAAGAAGATGAAGGAAAAGGAAAATAGTTATTTTTTGTTGAGCCTAAGGAAACCAAAAGGAAATAAATTGTTGTGATTGAGCCTATGGTAAAGAAGATCTTGAAGAAATTGGAAACACAATCCATTACCACAATACAAAGAGTTACCAAGTAGAGATTTAAGGCAACAAGTCTTACAACTGTCAAGCCACTAAAGAAAGAGATTGTTAAGATCACAAGGTAAATTAAGGTAAAAAGTCCTAGAAAGAGGACATCATATGCAAAAGGGACCAAGCAAGGCCAACAGAAGAAGAAGCCAAGAATAAATTTGGTTGTTAAACTAGATAATGATGAGAAAGATGAGACTGAGAGGACTGAGTTAGATGACTTGAGTCAATTTCAAATTGTACAAAGGAAAGAGCCTCATAACATTGATAAGGTGTGTGAGAATTTGAGGAGTTCGGTAGGATTAGCTAGTTTTAAATATATTAAGTATGATACTTTAGAGAAGACTACTAAGGAGAAAGAAGAATAGGTATTTATTGACATGATGGTGAGTTTTTAAATATACACCAATCAAGTTAGATAAGGAATTAATAGAAGTGTTGCATAACAAGATAGATGCAAAATGGAAATGGGCTTTGACTATTGAAAGACAAATGAGAGAGACTATGTTAGCCCAAGTTATGCCTAATTTAGAAAAATAGCATATGTCAATAGACATGAAGGACTATGTACAGAGGTGTGTACCAAAGAGAAGGGCATATAAAATTTTGAGAAATAAAATTGAAGAGGTTGTCCACGAAAGAAAAATACTATCTAGGAAAATCTTTAGACTGATATCTGCAGATAAAGAGAAAGAAGAAAATGAAGAAAAAGATGTTGGAGGAGTTTAATTGGATAATAAAGAGGATATTTATGATGATTCCAAACAACTCATTGATATTATTCATAAGATGGACTAGAAGAGTGTGAAGCAGACTAGGGTGGTCACTATTTAGGATGAAACTCCAAATACTACATTGCCTAATGTGGCTACAATTGATCAAGAGCCAAAGAAGACTGTGTTTTTTGAGCTAGAAAAGAAGGAGCAAGCTCCTCAATCTATTAAAGATACATTGATGGACACCAATCCACTAATTGTGCAAATCAGGGAATATCCAACAATTGGTGATCAACAACAATCTCAACAAGTAATAGTAAGTCTAATTGATACATCTAAAGTTATTGTTGAAACTAATGTTCAAATGTTAGATGAAGAAAAAGGTAATGTTGCTACTACCAAGAAATAGAGTAGGTCAGAAAATGAATAAAGAGATAGGGTAGAGGAGAAAATAGAACAAGTAGAGCAATTTACTACTAGTAGTAAGAGGCCAAATGTCTTAGGACCTCAGGTTGAGGGAGAAAAGGTGACAGTACAACCAAGTTCCACTAGTGAACTTGCATCAACCAAGGAATTGAGACCAATAGAGTAGCCAAAAGGTGTCGAGGGAACACAAGAAATTGTTCACTAACTGAGTCAAGAGCTCCAAACTCAAAGTGTATAGTTATCATTACTAAGCTCTAGTACTCTACATTCCAAAGGAAAAAGGGTTGAGAAGAAGAAGGCTCAGCTGCCTAGGAAGCTAGTGACATTAGATGAAGTTATTAGGATTCCTAATTTGGACACTAATAACTTAACATATGATTAAATGATAACCTTTCAAGATTTATTGGCAAGGAAGATAAGATAAGAAGAGCTAAGAAGGGAGCAATAGCAAAAGAAAGTAATACATGAGACTAAGGATATTTTCTTTGAATCTTTTGATGTGGAAAACCTTAATGAAAAGGCTCCTATTATAACTCAGTTGGTTTATATTGTGGAGAAGGTCAATGATATAGACATTGATGCAAATGAGAAGTTGATGTAATGGACTACAAGGAAATTTGGGAAGAAAGTCTGTTGGTGTGCTTTAAGTCTTCACAGTTTTGAGCTCCTAGGTGAATGGTAATCCAATGCAAAATATGTCAAGTCAACTCTAGACTACCATTAGGATGGCATTTCTTCTCATCTGCCCTATGAGCTTACCCATGCAGAAAATTGAGCAAGTCAAGCACTATCTGCCAGCTAGGTGATTCTAGGATGGGTGGGAAAGTGTCAAGCTTTTCCTAAGATGAGAAGAAAGATAAATGAGCTCTATAGATACATCTATCCATGCTCAGAACCTACTTGAAGTGAAGAACCCATTATGTGTACATCAGAGGAGAAGATTCCATGAGGATCTAGAGCCAGATTGATGAAGAAGCAACCAGTTGAATGAAGAGATCATGGAAAGCATAGAAAAAAGTTCGTGATGCACTTCGGGTCATTGGTGTAATTAGAGCAATGGTCCAAATCAAATCGTGATTAGCCACATTAGGAGGAAGAAAAATCAAATATCATATAAGTAAGGATTCATGTGACTAAGCATTGAAGAGTCAAATCTCTAGTCATAAAGATCCACATGGCAATGGACCCACATCGAACCAAGTGAAGTAGTTAAGTGATTGAATCTAATGTCCCTCACTTTACCACTTTAGCTAGATGCAAACTCTTCGATCTTCATAGCATAGTAGGAGTTATAGCTCTCCTTCTACCTAGTAAATTGTGGGCCCAAATCATCAATTCATTTTGATCTATCCAACAAAGCTAAGATCAATGACTCCAAATGAATTTCAGGCTAATTTTGGGCAATAGTCATCTTGTATTCACATATTCTCTAGAAAGAGGACATGTGGCATACATGATGTAACATCTATTACAACATCAACATTCTTAACAAGTGTTACACATTGTTTGACCAACAAGTGTTACACATTGTTCAATCAACAAGGATAAAATGGTGCTAGTTGTGTTTCATGCCTAAATTTTGAAGGACAAAAAGTTTTGGAGAAAGTCTCCAAAATAATGACACTTGTCCACACTCAAATCCATTTTGGGCCAAACAATAAAAGGATCGACATTGACTTGTAAATAACAACAGTAGATTTAGATTATAAAGGAAAAGAGCTCACATGATGGAGGTTGTAGATTTTGAGGAAATCAATGATGGTCATGAAATAGTTGAAAAGATAAATGCATGGACCCAGAGAAAAGCAACTAATGCCACATGGGGGTACAAACCTAGCTTATTAACATGTAATTTCTAGTCAAAGTGTGAAGACTCAATCACAATCCTTGACCTGGATTAATCATGGTTGTCCATTTTCTTAGTGAAGGAAGGACAAAGTTAAAGTCCTAATCAAAGCACAAAGACCAATCTTGATCATTGATTTGGTAACTAAATATGGTACATCGATGACAACGATTTAAACTCAAATAAATGACTAGAAATATGAAATGGAAAAGATGGCACAAAGGGTTTTGCTAAACCAATAAGGGAAAATGAAGTGTTTTGAGCACGTTCCAAAATGACAGTGAACTATAGAAGCCATGGAGAATGCCAGAGATTAATAAGGAATATCAGTTTGTCAAATCTAGAGTCAGGAATGTTACCAAAACCATGTAATGATGCCAAACTATTAGGGTTTTGAGGGTTTCTAACCATTTCTACTTTATTTCTCTAATGTACTAAATTGTAATTGATGATTGATTATTCCTAAGAGATTTAAGTGCTTTCTGTGGTAATCATGAAATGTAATGTAATCATGAAATGTAACTAGCCAGTTCTAAAGGGCCTATAAATGCAACTTTTTGAGAAGTATATAAGATTGGTAGTTTTTTGTGGAATCTTCCCTTAGTAGCTAGGACTACTGAGTGAGACTCAAAGTTGTAGAGAGAGGGTTGATTTATGAAAGGGTTGGGATTTGTCCAAGTCTTGATAGCTTATTAGGGTAAGCAACTCTCATGATTGATTGTCACTTTAATTCTTTCATTGTCACCTTACTGTCGAGTCAGGTCTATTAGTTTGTTTGAGGATTAGAATGTGAATTGGTTGGGAAGTCATTGGTAGTAGTTTTCACATGGACTGTGATCCATTTAGGTTGGAAACCATTCTAGTTTTCATTGTATTTAGGTAAAATTCCAAACTTGTGTCACACTTTTGTAAAGAAAAAGGCTAACAAAAGTACAACTATTCACCTTCAATGACATTTAAATATGTATTATTATTTTGAATTTGAAAATGAAGTAAACTAATGAAATGTGTAGAAATGGATAAAGTTTAGGATTATAATTTTTAATAATTATTTAAAATTAGAATTGATATATTTTACTAATTTTAATAGATAATTTTTTAGCTACTGAAAAATGCTAAAAATTAGGGGTCTAGTTCCAACCACAAAAATATATAGAAATAAACTTGTTTCCCTTTGATCTCAGACTATGTTATAAATAGCATATATAGCTAGAATAATCAAAAATAAAAATCAGCTTTATACCTATATTTTCTCTTTTGTAATGATTCAAATTTCAAGTCACATGAAATCAATAGTTTTCATCTCCCACCATATTTTTCAAAATAATTCTATTATAACTAGGAGAAAAATGATACATTCTTGAAGGGGACTCTCTCCTCTAAAACGTCATATAATTTGTAATTTTTTTAATATGATTTTTAATATTTTTTTCTTTCTCAAAATCAACATCTTTTAGGTGTTTAAGTACATGCTTGTAGAATTTTTTAATTACAATATACTATATCTAATTAAAACACTATAAAATCTATATGAGAATATTCTTCACTCTAAGCTCTATAGAATGGTGCTTATATGTTATTAAAGAAATATCATAAAAACTAGTAAGAGTTGTTGAAACACCAATTTTTTGAAATTTTTTTATTTCTTTAGTAATTGGATACAAACTAGTATAAAACATGCATTTAATAGACATTTCCCATTGGAAAAGCGTGAGACCATATGTAAGTTACCGAGAATGAATTTATCTAGATCATATGTTTGAAAAATTTGATATTTAGATAGAAATACTCAAATTTAGTCATTTTGATAAGTTAGCTTGAAAGGTGACACAACTTTGTACTTTTACTCATTTGCATTTAGTTAGTTTAGATGAATGTAGAAGTAGACAATAGTTTAGAGATAGTCCTAAAATTTTCCTGAGTATCCAATAGTTATAGGCTACTTCATTCTTCCTCTATTGCTCTTGGGTTAAGAGCATACCTTTAAGTTAGTTGTAGGACTAGAATAGATTGAAAATCATTCTAGAGAGGAGTTGTACCCTTAAAATTCAGGGGCCTTTGATTGAGCACCTACCTAGATCCATTCTATTGGTATTAGTTTGTTCCTTAAGTTTTGGGCAAAGAGTCAAGGCTAAGATCATTTTCAAGAAAAGGACAATCTTTTATCCAACAAAGTTATAGAAAAATTTTCTACTGAAATTGCATTAATACAAGTACATCTTTCAAACCTTTGTAAATATTGTATAAAAATTTGTCAAGAATATTCATTCTTTTTACAAAAAGTTGTGTGATGTTACTTATTTTACTAAGGAAAATCAAGAGGTTATAGATAAGCTTCAAGTTGATTTGCAATATCTAGGAAGCACACAAAGTATGGATGCAAGTACAAGCTCATTTCATTTTAATAAGTTAACATTTGTCCAATCAAGGTTAGTTGAGTTTATGGCTAAAGATGGGAGAATAAGGGCTATGCTTATCTCTATTCAGACAATTTTGGTGCCTCACTTGGAGGTTACACAAGAAGAGCTACAATCAACAAAGGAGTTAGTGCAAAGAGATCCAAATATCTCTACTACTGATAGTTTGGTAGATCTAGCTGCTATGCTAGAAATAAAGATTCAAATTTTGGATTCTGTGAGGACAAGTTGGGATCATGCTCTAGCCATGATATTATAGCTTCACAAACCATTTTTGGACAAGTAAGGTTTAACCCCTACAACCCTGAAGCCATGAGTGACAAAAAAATGGGGAAAATGAGATAGAGTTTATCAAAGGGGGAAAGATGTGTGAAGTGAACAAAAGAGGAAATGAGAAAAGACCAAGTATATACCATGTGCAAAGTTAGAACATGTACAATGTATACCGAGTAAAGGTATGGATAATTATATTCTCAGGGGGAGTACTTGTATTTGAATTTTGTATTGAACATTTTTGAAAGTTCATGACGAAGGTTTTTGCCACTAATGTCAAGGGGGAGATTGTTGATCCCTAAGCCATATTTTCAATTAGTGTCAAATACTTATTCATTCACAAGGTAAGATTATTTGGTCATCACTGTAATGCCCCGCCAAGGGATCCAAAGAATTAACTTAGAATTTCACTAAGTTTGGTAACATTTTTTTTTTCCATGAAAGTAAATACCACATAAAACTTATGCACAATAACGGAAGCAATAGCAATGACCATCTAGATAGTAAACACAACATACACAACAGATTACATTCCTTAAGATCCCTCAACGTGAATTACATACATGTTTACAATATCCACATAAAGTAATAAAGATAAGTCCAATGTTCTATTATTACATTTCCAACTGCTCAATCATCCACTGTACATGTCACAGGGTATGAAGGCTTAAAAGTATATACATATGTAGAATGAGATACATCGTCCTATTCTAATCCATGATACATCAAGGTAAAGATAATCACATGATACTCATGATACATCATCATAAAATTCATATATATCCATCATAAAGATCAACAAAATAAACTAAGTGCACGGTTCCTCCCAACCGTTAATAGCATCATTAGACCATCGTGGGCCCTAGCCATCCCTCTGTGCGTAACATCCCAAATCACCGAAGAGATCATCAGTATTAACATAGTAGGAACGTCACTCCTAATAAATATAACATCATATGTAGAAAGTAATCTAACATGCAGATATAAGCATAAGATATCATCATCTAACATATGCTAATCATCAATGAAAGGATACATATCCACCATGCATCAGCCACGATGTCTCAATGAAACTCAAATGATAAGAGTGGAAAGTACACTACCACCTGACCACGTGGTACCTAAGTGGTCCACTCCCACCGTGCTGAGGAGATAATATCAAGTCCCAAACAGGCTATCAAAACCACATAGCACAAGACTCTAAAGTCCAAGAATCCTAAAAGTATACTAATCAAAGGTTCCAATCACCAAAACAGACATCTACTTCCCAGAGGCACACAATGACATGTAGGAACCTACTATGCAAGCGGGAAAGTGTCATCGCATTTATCTTGTACAAGTTACCCTGGCAGTTAGCTAAACTCCACGGGTCCATACAGATCTCATGCGGCCACTAGTATCCTTTCATACTGACAAGGCATACTATGGAATGCAAGGTCGCAACCATGCATTCTCTCTACTCCCATCCTAGCCTATACAAGCACTCAAGGCATGGGCGAGAACCAAAACTCTTATCTTTTTAGGTTCATTCAGTTAGTATTAAGTGTGAATGTTATCACTTATTAAACCAACTTACAATGAGTTATCCTGGCAGCCTCTTAGGGCCCCGGCCCCCATTGCAAGCCACTTCCCGACACTACATGCAGATATCCTACCCTAATGCTCATGGTATCATAATCATAAAGAAAGTCCACAAAATCATCAAATATCCATAATAAGAATCAACAAATATCCATGATTAAATCATCAAATATGCATAAAAGCATCAAATCTCCATGAGCAATATCCATAGAAAATCATGACTACAATAGCTCTCTATTGGCAACTGAAGTATCACTGATAATCAAAGTATCCATTATATCTCAAAATAAATCACCATATCCATTGGTTCTCAACAAGCAACCAAGAATATCTCAAA